>JZKD02S1885436.1:202240-231836 GCA_000966675.3 Picea glauca
ATGGTTGTGATTTCAATCATTAACTTCCTAGCTATTATAAAGACATCCGTTTATGTGTTTAATTTTTTACATTTACCTAATCATATTTAAAAATTACTTTGATAGCTAACTGATTACCATGTAAGTGATTAACAAAAATTAAAATATTAACACCAGATAAATGAATCTCAACTGTTTATTTGTTAATCAATAATAAAATTTAATATATTCTTTTAAGGATTCGTTTCATCTTATTAGTCTTTCGGCATTCACCAACAACTATTTAGCTATTGTGCTAGTTTAGGAGCAAATAGAATAGAAAATGAATAATATACTCTTTAGTGTTATTGTTGAAGTTAGATTACATAGATCCTAAATATGATTGGAATTGTCTGGTTTTATTATAGGATTGGTTAAATATTGTCAAACCCAAGATAGAAAAGGAAATCTTGAAGATGCACAAGCTATTGGAGGTTGAAGACTTTATGGCGCAAGGCAGTTTTGAAGATGATCGAGTTGCTTATATTGTAATAGTAAAGCAATCCTGAGGATCTCTCGATTCTCAAGATAGCTTAATTTGCCCAGATTATTGTAATATATAAGGGGTAAATAGATCTTGAAAAGGGGCAGAATAATTGCACCCAAGAACTCAGAACTTAAAATTGCTATGCGTTAGCAGTTTTTGTAAAATGTTGTACCAGTTATTAAATCAATAGAATATTTGAGTCGTTTTACCAGTTCTATATATTGAATTTCAAATAGCAGTGATTCTAAGGACCAAGGGCTCAGTCTAAAGGAGCTACTATTCGACCTGTAATTGTATCAGTTCAATTTATGTTTTGTTATTCGATTCTCTTTTACAGTAGTTAAATGAATGCATAAGTGTGTTGATGATTTCATGTCAATTTCAAGAGATAGATATTCCCTGAAGCATTAGATGATTTCTATTCCAATTCCTATTACTAAGATTTTTTGCGTGACAGTTCCTCATAAGTTCACGTTTGTTGTTCCCTTCACTTAGTTTACATTTGTTTTTCCTTTCACTTAGTTTACGTTTGTTGTTCCCTTCACTTAGTTTACATTTGTTGTTCTGTTCACTTAGTTTACATTTGTTGCTCCGTTTACTTAGTTTACATTTGCTATTCCTTTCCGTTAGAATATAGTTGTTGTTCCTTTCAATAGAAATACGATTGTTGTCTCTTTTCGACTAGATTACAGTCTCTGTTTCTTTCCATAGATAGAGTAATTCACATTTTTCTTTCCAACAATTTGATTCATAATAATAGTCATTTCTACAAGTCGCCCCGGATGGGGTGACACGACACACGGGGTCAGCGACACATGGACAAGCACTAAGAGACGCTTTAAGTGCGGGCTTAACTGCGGATGGCAGCCACCCACGCATTAGCATTAACGCTGGAGGCTGGCCATCACAGAGTTCATACAACGGAGAAGCTCCCTCGCGCGACCATTTATTTCTCCCACGAGCTCAAATAGATCATGGATCCGGAAGGACAGATCCTAATGAAGTCTAGTTATGTGCTGGATTATGCGCCCGGATAGAGAGCATTTGTTATGGCTCGACCGTTTGTCATTTATGCAATGCACTTTGGTGAGGCCTCCCAAGGCTCTTGGTTCTCGGACTGGTATGAATTTTCTCTTGCTGTTGCTCCTTGTCTGAGATGCTTTGTTAAGGATTTATACTTGCTGCTGCTCTTGTTTAAGACTTCACGTCTTGTGCGGTTATGGCTCTGTATTGGCGGTTTTAGCTCTGTTTCAATGGTCTGAGAGCGTGCCAGGTCCCGTCGGGGCTCGGCTTGGGATGCCCACAGGGCGCAGCATCGCAGGAAGACGCAGCTGGAACGTGCTCTCTCTCTGGCATCCTCAATTCTTCATAAAAAAGCGCGAGAAGAGAGACGAAAGATGCTCGACATCATTGCTGAGCAAAAGGATGGAGGTAGCAGGGAAGGTTCGATTTCTAAATTGAGTTTTGCTAGGAATGTCGTGCCCGAGCTCGCCCTGTCCACTTGCATAGTGGAAGAGGACCCGACCATTGGAGACTTGCCCTGCATGGAGGCGCCCCAGGCCATGGAGAGCTCTGCTCGAACTGTGATATGTGATGATTATGTCCCAGGCTGTATTGTCGAAGAAGTTCCCTGGACGGACGACCTGCCACCTCCTCACGCAGAGAAGACTATGGGCAATGAGTTTCGCAAGGAGAAGAGCAAGGTAGCGGCTGACGTGGGTGAGGAGAAGGATTCAGGAACTGCCCACAGCAGTGGCTCGGATGGCAGTTTGCATGGTTTTCTTCTCAGTGATGATCACCTGGCCTTGGTCTTTGAGCTACGCAGCCACTTGGCGGATGTGGAACTCAGGACGCTCCTCATGAGCCAGCGTTTAGACATCCTCCTTGGCGCGTTTTCCGGAGCTCCAGCTCAGCACAAGTGTCCACTGTGCGCGCAGGAGTTTGCTATTCCAGCGAGGCACGCTTGGCAGGTGAGTGAAGGTGACGGTGCAATGGGTGAATAGGTTTTATTGCTTCTTGGCTTTTGTTTTCTGCTTTACTGTCTTATGCACTCTTGGACCATTAGCCCCTGTTCTGGTTTCCTGCGGGTAGGACAGGGACTCTGAACTAAATGTTTTATTGTTATAACTGCTATTGGCCCCTTAGCTATACTAGTTTCCGGATGCCGGCAGTATTTTTGGTGGTTTTTAGCCTTGACTATGTATTTTGCCTATGTTCTGTGATGATCTAATATAGAAGGTACTACCCTCTCTTTTTTATTTAAAAAAAAAAAAAAGTCATTTCTACAAGTCTTTATATAGATTCAATTAGTGCTCTTAAAATGAATTCAATAGATTAATTAGTTCCTTTCCATTGCACATCTTTAGATTTCAATTCCTAGAACCTTTAATGAATGTTTGAGGAACTTGATTGTCGATAAACTCAGATTTGCTTCCAGTACACGAAATTAGCCTCTACGAGCTATCTGCATAGACTTTGTCGATATTCTTTGAGATAAAAGATGAATCCTCGGGTTGATAAATTAATGTTAAACTAAGGTTGTTTTTAGACATCTTTAGAGCCCAACATTTTGACACCATTGTTGGGGAAGAATGTCAAAGGTAGCATAGATTGTGCCTCTAGAGGATGAGGTATTGAAGACGGAAGGTAAGAAACTACGCAGACAATAAGTAAGATGCTTATACTAGCGCCTAACTCCAGCTGACGCATTAAGAGGTTTCATAGGTGTTTTTTTTTTCTTTCTTGATTTTCCTTTTTTTTGTGTGAAGTGTGTATGACTAAGAAGAAAGATCTTGAAAAAACAAAACCCCCACCAAAAATTACCAAAGCCCAGGGCTCGGTGCTCCCTGGAAGAAGCACTTTCATAGATGACATCATCTGAAAAGAAGAATCTCAAGCTTTGGTTGGACCTAGGAAAGGATCTACCCGAATCCCTCAGGTGACAGTTTCACCAACTGCAACCCACACCGAGATTCATAGAAAAATTGAAGGGACTGAGAAAGCTTTCAAAGCACAGATATTCCACCCCTCAACCCTTTAGAAGAGGGAAACTCTTGTAATCTGGAGGAAGGAGAAGGAGAAACCAGTGGGATAGATAAGACAGACCCAACACCCAATCCTGAATCTCTTGTGAAAGAAGAATGCATACCTGAAATCCTAGATAGAGGGAGTGCAATCAAATCCCCTAGAGGATTAGATAACCAATCAATTCAAATAAAATATTTGGATCAAGAAATCCCTGAAGATTTCTGGCATATTTTCAATCAAATGGAACAACCAAATCCACAACATCCCCAGACTTCCACTTTGGAATATTCGATAGTTGATCCAATTGCCAATGCTCCCATGAAGGCAATTCCCCTACAAAACCTACCAACCTTCATGGATTAATATCAGAAGACCTGGATGCATTCTTATTTGAATTTGATGTACTATGTAGAGGGTATGATTACACCTTTGAACCCCAAAAATTAAAATTGTTCCCCTCCACTTTGAAAGGAGCATCTCTACGCTGGTTCATGGGATTAGGGGGAGGAACTATAAACTCATGGGATGAGATGAAACATGCCTTATTGACAAAATATTAGGATTATTGTATAACCGGAGACGTAAAAGATGAAATCATTCAAATGACTGTAAAATAAAATGAATCATTAAAAGCATATGTCGAGATATTTCAATATAATTTACAAACATCACCCTATGGCATGTTACCAGGTGAAGTACTTAAGGAAACTCTGATTAAAGGTATGAAAGATGAATGGGTAGAAACGTTGAATTTAATGGGGAAGGGTGACATTTATCAATAAACTTATGATGACATCGTCCTATTGTGCTTCAGGTACTCAAGAGGAAGTTCACGGACCAGATCAGGGATACATACCCCCCTCACTAGAAATAACAATATTACCAGTGGGGGTGTTATGGGAGTTGAAGTTGGTAATCTATTAGAAAAATTCAAAATAGATATTCTGAGCACTTTGACTACACAATTGGATGTGTTGCAGGCCAAACAGAAAAAAACAAAAGCAGAACAAATGTTGGCCATATTTTTCCACAAGTGCAGAAGAAAACATGGTCCAAGGGATTTCCCTTTGGACGTGGTCCGGGTTTTCACTATCTGCACCAAGGATCATGACACAAAACAATGTCCATCGATTCCTGGACTGAAAGTTGTCTTTAGAGAAGCATAAGAAGAAACAGAGCCATTATATCTGATGGCTCAGCATCGTCAATGGCAGAATCAACCTCCAAATACACTGCAGGACCCTTCCTCTTTCTTCTCTGGACAGTATAATAAAAAACAAGCTCTTGGTAGCACATGGAAGGGTCAGCCATTTACTAATTAGAACTGGTAGCCCCAAGAATAACCACCTGCAAATCCCACTTGGAAAAACCAGCCCGCTGCAAATCCTGCCTGGCAAAATCATCCAACTACAATTTCCACTTGGCCTAACTCACAATATCCCACCTCATCTTGGAAAAACTCAAATAACAACATCTACCCTTCACAGTGGCCCAACATGACTACCCAAAAACCAAATTCGAATCAGAATTGGTAGTGCCCTGTGGGGATAAACAACCAACCCATGGGGATGGCCCCTCAAACTCATCCTATGTTACAAGCACCACTCCAATTGCCCAAAAACCCACAAACCCAATTGCACCCTCAACTGCCAACCCAAAATCACCCAAATCCAAATAATAGACCGGCTCAGCTCATCCAGATTATGGAGAATGGAGAAGGAGAGACCAGCTCGGTAGGGTGTAGCAAACTACGGTTGAGATTGGGATGAATAATCTCTCCTTAAGAAAATAATGTTTTTCAAGAGAAGGAGAGTGAAAAACAACCAACATTAACACCTTCGACTGTGGTAATAACAGAATAAATCGAGCAGCGGGGAAACACAGTCGAATCATAAGATCCTGATAAAGATGAAACACCCTCCACTCTGTTCCCCAAAATATTGATGATAGCAAAACTGACCGTATATCCCAACTTCAACATTGTAGGGGAACTCAAGAATTTATATATCAATATTCCACTCTTGCAAGTTGTTCAGGACATCCCAATCTACGCAAAAACGATCAAGGAGCTATGTTGGAGAAAGCCCGTCAGAAAAATTAAAAATTCATCATCAACAGTCTGGGTGGTAGGAGCCTTGTCTGATCTAATTTTAGGTAGAAAAGAACCGGTTAAATATGCAGATCTGGGGAATCCCATAGTGACAGTTCAGATCCAGGGATGTTCTTTTCCCAATACACTAGTTGATTTCGGAGAAGCCATTAACATCCTAACTATGGAAACCTGCAATACCCTGGGTTTTAACTCCTTTGAACCCACCGCAATAATGTTGTAGTTAGAATATCGATTGGTATTTCGATCAGTTGGCACATTACATGATGTATCCATCTCCGTCGACTCTTGGGAATATCCGGCGGATTTCGTCATCATCAACCCAAGAAGTGGACTTGAAGGGAATCCATTGATATTGGGCAGGCCATGGCTTGCAACAATAGATGCATACATAGGATGTTGAGAAGGTAATATGACAATCACTAGAGGGGGTATCACAAAGAACCTCACTTTATATCCTCCTGCTAAACCAAGTCCAACTTTCGTATATCCACAATTTCCACCACCGCGATACCCATAGAAGGACTTACGAGCCCCTCTTACGCAAGAATCCCTCAGACTTAAAAACCAGCTAGAGGATGACGTAATCAGTGGGTTTATCAATAATCTAGCCACCATGAGCAACCCGACCTGCCAGATGCTCCAAGTTGTTCTAGACTGTGAAGCACAGGGAGACCTGCTAGAATATTTAATGGAACAACAAATTCCAACTATAGCCGTTCATAACAGAAATCCCATCGACATTGCACCAGGGAGGTCTCTAAACATTAATGCCAATTTAGATGAATAACAACAGTAGAAGCTAATTCAAGTCCTCTCCAAATACCAGCAAGCTTTTGCATGGGAATATTATGATATGAAAGTTATTGATCCGCAACTTTGCACACACCACATTTATGTTGAAAAATATGCATGGCCTATCCGAAAACCACAAAGAAGATTGAATCCTCACCTCGGGGATATTGTTAAAGAAGAATTACAAAAGATGTTGGATGTAGATTTTATATATCCCATCTCAGATAGTCAGTGGGTTTCCCCATTAGTGATCGTCCCAAAGAAAAACGGGAAATGGCGCATCTGTGTTGACTACAGGGAACTTAACAAAGCCACTCAAAAAGACCACTTCCCTTTGCCTTTCATTGACCAGGTCCTGGATACTTTGGCAGGAAAGAATTTTTTTTCTTTCCTAGACGGTTTTAGTGGGTACAATCAAATTCAGATTGCCCCAGAAGATCAAGATAAAATTGCATTCACATGCCCCTGGGACACTTTTGCATACATAGTATTACCCTTTTTACTTTGTAATGCTCCAGCCACTTTTCAAAGGGCCATTCTGAGCATATTCAATGATCTGATCATCGAAGGACTTGAATTTTATATGGATGATTTCACTCCTTATGGTGACGACTTCGATCAAGCACTGAATAACCTAGAGAAAATACTAGAGTGGTGCATTGTGACCAGGTTATGTTTAAGCCATGAAAAATGTCACATGATGATGACATAAGGTGTGGTACTAGGGAATTGTATATTTGCAGATGGAATTAGGGTAGATCCAACAAAAATAGAGGTAATCCTTAATCTACCCACACCATACACACAAAATGAGGTGTGTAGTTTCCTTGGTGCTTCAGGATACTATCATATATTTATGGAAAATTTTGCAAGAACTGTTGCACCTTTACATGCTTTGACTGGTAATGTAGAATTTCAGTGGTCTAACAAGTGTGATGTGGCATTTCTAGGACTCAATAAGTTGATCTCGACAACACTGGTGTTGAGGGGGCCAAATTGGAAAATACCATTTCACATCTCCACCGATGCATCAGATATTTCCATAGGCTCTGTCCTCGGATAGGAGGAGAACAAGAAACCCTACGCCATTTATTTTATTATCAATAATATTAATCCTGCTAAACTTATTATACAGTAATAGAGAAAGATTTTTTAGTTGTTATACATGCCATCAATAAATTTCTTCATTATTTAACAGGCTATCAGATCATTCTGTATACTGATCATTCTGCTATCAGATATATGGCTAATAAACCAATTACTAATGGATGGGTCACTTGATGGTTGTTACTATTGCAAGAATTTTATATCACCATCAAATATCGATCTGGGAGAGAAAACCTCGTCGCAGACTTCCTATCTTGCATACCCAAAACAGATGACTCCTTAACAGTCGAAGATCAATTTCCAGATGAGAATCTGTTTGTCGTTACTACAAAGCCACCTTGGTACACTGGCGTGGAAAATTACCTGGCAGCGGGAAGATTACTGGCACATATTTCATCAAGGGAAAGAAAGTTGATCATCCAGCATAACACATGATTTGCCTGGATCAACAAATATCTCTTCCATACAAGAGCTGATCTCCAAATCCACAGATGCATATGAGATGATGAAATCTACGACATACTAAAGGCCAGACATGATGAGCCCTGTGGTGGGAATTTTTCAGATCGCAGGACTGGACACAAAATTTTGCAGATGGGCTATTATTGGCCCTCAATATTTAGAGACACGAAGAAATATGTCCAAACCTGCAATAGTTGTCAACGGATGGGAAAACCAGGTCAGGTTGATGACATTCCTTTGAAAGCACAAGTAGTTGCGGAACCATTTGAGAGATCGGCACTAGACTTCGTTTCCCCCTTCAATCGAAAGTCAAATCAGAAGGCCTATATTCTAGTTGCAATGGACTACATGACTAAATGGGTAGAAGCAGAAGCCTTACCAAATGCAATAGAAGAAGTTGTCATCAAATTTCTTTTCAAATTATTCATACACTATGGACTACCAAGAGAGGTAATTACTGATGGGGGATCACAATTTACAGCTCATAGAATCACCACCACCCTGGATAATTATCATATCAAACACATAATTACTTCTCCATACCATCCACAAGAAAATGGGCAAGTGGAAAGCACCAATAAAGTCCTGGAGGCAATCCTGACAAAGAATGTCTCAACAAATAGATAGAATTGGGCTTTTGAGCTCCCAAATGCCTTATGGGCTTACTGCACAACATGGCGTAATACCATTGGCTACTCTCCTTATCATTTATTCTCTGGCAAAGGACCCATCTTCCCAGTCAAGTTTGAAATCAAGACTTTAAGGATGGCCCAGGAAATCGGACTGGATCTTACAAAAACACATAAACAACACCTTCAACAACTCAACGAATTGGATGAAGCACACATGTCTTTTGTAGAGTGCATGAATGTTATTTAGAAATAGAGAACAACTTGGCATGACAAGCATATAAAAAAAACCATTTAAAAAAGGTGACTGGGTGCTCCTCTATGATTCCAGATTTCATGATTTTTCGGGAAAATTACAGACACGGTGGCTAGGACCATATGAAATCAATGAAGTCCATGATAATGGCATAGCCACATTAAGCACCATCGACGTGTCCGAATCTTCATTTCGGTTCAATGGACACCGACTACAACTCTATCATCAACTGCCCTTAAAAGAATCTTTCTACCAAGAGGTAAGTAAGGACCCTACCGTTCAAATTTTGGTTGGTTGGGAAGGTAATCCAACAACCCCAACTCCATAAATGTTGAATTATGTTGACACTGTATATAATTTTGTTTTTTCTATATTTTATTTATTTATTTTTATTATTTTTTATAGTCATTCGAGAAATTCAAAACTAGGGAGGATAACTGTAATGAACTCAATTAGCACTCTTTTCTGTATCGAACTCCTGCTTCATCTCATCACCCAAACCCTATATTTCGCAGAGAAATGAATGTGTCATGATTCATCAACAACAATTGGGAAACTATAATGAAATTCATAACATTAACAAACCATCCATTACTTAATTTTGAAATAAGCCAACTCATAAATGAATTTAGTTGATGAGGAATCAACCTTGAATTCAAGCAAAATACATTGCCAGGTTTCTAAAAATTACCTATTCAGATGGTTAAAAATGAAACAATTTTTGTTCTTTTTGTGCGCATGTTGTTCCTTTGAACAAAACAATTGTTGTTCCTTTTGCGCTTCTGTTGTTCCTTTGAATGGAACAATTGTAGTTCCTTTTGCGTGCATGTTGATTCCTTTGAACAGAACAATTGGTGTTCCTTTTGCACGTCTATTGTTCCTTTGAACGAAACAATTGTTTATCCTTCTGCGCGCTTGTTGTTCCTTTTGCACGCCTGTTCATTCCTTTGAACAGAACAATTGTTGTTCCTTTTGCATGCCTATTGTTCCTTTGAATGGAACAATTGTTGATCCTTTGTCGCACTTGTTGTTACTTTTCCACACCTGTTGTTCATTTTTCCATTCCTTCCCTACATTGCTGATAAAACGCTAAACCTTTCCTTTGAGGTACAACTTTCACTAACATTATTTCTAACGATCTATCATTATTTTGTGGACTATCTCCCATACCTTTTCAAATTTTATTTTTTTTGGATCACTTTCTTCGAAATATCTTAAACCTTGTTCATAACCTGTAACCACCATAATTCGTTTCTTTTCCCTTATACATACAAATACACTTAAATGATATCTTGCCTTTATAATTAATAAGGAGTCTATGACACACTTTTACTTGGCATCCTTACACTTCTTTACGCCATTCCTTACTCTTAAGAAGTAGATGAGCCTCCCTTCATACACTTCCAAAAAAAAAAAATTCAATAAAATTTCTTTCTTTTCCCACAAAGAATAGGGGGTCTCATCACGAGACAACCTACCACAATAATTGGATACTAACCTAAGTGACATTCCCACTATGGCTACCACACCAGGGCAATGGCCTTTGACATTTTAGTTTGTCAAAGGACAAGAGGTCTCATCACGAGCTGACTTGTTCACTTAAGTTACACTCTAGTGAGTGGCATTATCATCATCTGGATACCAAACCAGGATAATGGTCTTTTTGGGGAAAAACTTAAAACTTAAATATATATATATATATATATATATATATAATAATGTTTTCAAAAAGAATAAGGGGTCTCATCACGAGCCAACCTACCATGATCATAGGATAATAACCCAAGTGACATTCCCACTATGGCCACCACACTAGGGCAATGGCCTTTGACATTTTCTAGTCAAAGGACAAGGGGTCTCATCACGAGTCGGCTTGTTCACCTAAGTTATAATCTAGTGAGTGGAATTATCACCATTTGGCTACCAAACCAGGATAATGGTCTTTTTGGAAAAGATGATTCAAATAAGTATCAAGGATACAGGCTCATCTCAGGGTTAAAAGGAAACCTTGTCGAGGATATGGATGCCTGCTAGCAACAATGGCTATCCCTGTGGTATGGAAGTTTACCTTAAACGCTAAGTTTCTGTGTATCTCAGGATTTCCTTCACTCAATAACGAGGCTATCTTTTCGGTTGTATTCAATGAAACGAAAAAGTAACAACATTATGATATGTGGGATATTATTTAAATGAACAGATTTAATTTATTCGGTGTATGTATCCTTAAAGCATTCTTTTGAGTATAGGTATATTTCAATTCCACATAACAGGATTAACGCTTAATGATTACCGTTAAAATATGATGTTTGAAAATAAATCATTGATCCCCATTGGCGACGATAATACAATCATTACTTCTCACCATCAATACCTACACTCATTAATTTTCCCTACATTGAAGGTCGAGGTCGACCTTTATATTAATGAGGGGAGTGGACGCTTGACACGCTTCTTGATAAAGATAGTAATGATTGTAATAAATACCCACATTTGTAAACATTTGTTGTCTCTGATATTTGCCATTTTCTATAATTTTTCCTTCAAGCTGGTCTAAGCAAGTCTTCTACTAGGAATGGTAGTCATCCACATTTTCTCACAAAATGGGTGGCAGAGGTGTGCGTAGGGAGCCAACTTTACTAAATATTACAGAGCAATCAAGAGACATCCTGCACCAGCTGGGGTGGATAGAGTACTTCAATTGTCTGCAAGGATATGACACGAATGTCACGCTTGAATTCTTTCAGAATCTATAGGGAGAAAACTCTATGGTGCGAGGCATACAAATCTCGGTCACCCTAGAAATCTTAGCATAGGTCACAAGCCTACCTAACACGGGCATTCAATGGACAGGAAGATACACAACACTGAAGGAAGTTGTGGAAACTTTCACAGACCCTGGGGAAGAATTGGATAAGAAGGGAAAGGGACTCAATCCCAATACCCTCAGAGAACCATGCAAGGAACTTGTAGGGATAATTTAGTGGTACATCACTTGTGATGGACGATATGACGTAATTTGACCTCGCCACCTCAAATTGTTGGCATCTTTAAAACAACGGTTAGTACTTAATCTACCTTTCTTTTTGAATGCCATATTACATGAGGTTTCCTTAAGAACACAAAAATCCAAGGACCCTATTACTATTATCAGTCACCACAAATTAGTAAACTGATAACAAATAAAGCACTGAGTCATACTCAATTGACCTGGGATAACCTAATTGAGGCCAATATACCTATACAACTGGAGCAGCCTGAATTATGCCATGAAGAACCACCACAAAAAAATGAAGATAGACAGGCAGAGGAGACTACTTCCCAAAGAGAAATCCCATCTCCTCAAACCGAAGTTGAGGTAGACCCTACCCAAATCACAGAGGCCTGGACCTCACAAACACAGACATTAACAAAAAATAGGAAGAGAGAAACAACTGCCCCTACAACCATCATTCAGACAAGGATAAGAAGCATATTAATTCATGAAACAACTGAAGCAATTCAGGGTACAACAAAATAGCCCGAAGAACTTCAAAATTCTATAGAACAGTCTCCATGCGAGAATGATCAAGAAGTTGGGCAAGTAGAATAGACATCACAAAGGATTGATCAGGAAGACACCCAACCAACATTAGAGCATCTGGCAGAACAATTTATGAAGAGATATGAGGTAGATATAGCCTAGGTTTTGGGAATCTTGGGAACCTCAATTGACAGAGGCACAAATAATACAGAAAAATGCCCAAAACAAGCCTCCTCTTCAAAACCAGTTGAATATTTTCTTGATATTGAAATGTCTTTTCCTGAGGACAGAGAATAGGAAGAACCTAATTTTGAAACAAGAAGCTCTCTTGGAAAGACAAAACATTTGGAAGGAACAGAGGAAAAACCATCTGCTAGCCAGAATGAAGAAGACCTTGAGACCTCTCATAAACAAAAATCAGCCAAGAGCCATAAGAAAATTAGAAAGTTAAAAAAAGAAAACAAATTGTTGAAGAAAAAGGCTAAGAAGGTAGAAGTATTAAAGCATAAGGTGTTTAAACTCAAGGAAATTATTAAGGAATCGAGGAAACAACTAGAACAGGAAGATAAGGCCCACAAAAGAAGGAAGAATAAAAGGGACAGAGATCAAGGAAGAAACCCTTTTTCTAAAGAAGCAGTCAATACAAATTCTGTAGGGATACAAATAGACCCTGAAGAAATAGTAGTAGAAGAAATAGTAGCTCAGAATGAGGAAGCAATTCCTTTAGAAACACAAGAAAATATGACAGTTATAGAAGAAATTGATGATAAGGTGCAAACAAACACCCCGATATTAGAGGAAATAGCTCAACTCCTTGAGCAGAATGCTACCATCAGGATATTGGAGGAAGAATTGATAAATTCTCAACAAACCCTGGTTCAAAACATAAATGAATTATTGACTATGGAAGAGAACCAAGCACTCCAGTCCCAGAAATAGAGTGTTTTTGTGGATAGACTGGAAGCAGAGCTTACACAGGTCCAACGAGCATTAAATCAATCCAGGGAAGAGATGGGCACTATGGAAGAATACCAAGCATCCCAGTCTCAAGCACATGGTGTCACCATTGATCAACTAAAGCTAGATATGGGACAAGCCAAATGAGCATTGGCTCAACACCAAGATGAGATGGTCACTAGGGATGAATATCAAAAGATTGTTAAACAACTGAAGGACATGACAACAATAGAGGGTGATACCTATGTTGTTCTCACTAGTGCCCAAGGGAGGATAAAAAAGGTGCAAACCCAATTAGAAAAAGCTTTGGAGAAAATCAAAGAAATCTGTGATGTCTACTCTGATGCTATTAATTGAAGAGCCCCTGCCACCAATTACACTTTATTCTTGTTGGAATGATATCTGTTATTAAGAGTGAAGGTCATCAGAGTAGGAAAACCTATTTCATTTTCCACTGTACTTGATTTTATTTCATGTTTCAGACAGCAGGATGAAAAGGTACAATACTTTTTGTGTGAATTGTACTTTCATAATTTCATTCTGGGAGAAAAAAGGGAAGATAACCCTGGCCCATTCATAGGTGACATATAGTTTCAGGCATTTCTGTCATTTACTCATAACCAAATTAGATGGGGTAAAGCTCATAAAACCTTCCTAAAGAGGGAAGCTTCTCTAGATCTTTGGGTTAGGGGAGAACCTCCAAAGTCCTTTCCAGCCATTATGCAACATAAAACCTTTATGAAAAGAGTGGGGGTCGTAGACTCCTTAGACCCTATCCATATACAGGTTATATGTTCAGGTATCACTCATTTTAGGGAGCTTAAGGAGGAAGCTCTTGTTGCTTCTAAACTGATATGGGATGCATCCTCCAATGAAGTAAAGAGTAGGGAACCCTTTGGGTACAAAAATTTCTTTGCAACTATCTACAGAATAGAGAGGTATTCTAGATTGATCCAAGAGGAAGGGCCTGCTTAGATTGGGTGTAGATATAATCCCCCTATCATCTGGTTCCCTCCAGAAAGTTACCAAAAAGATTATAAAATTAACAAGAAAAGGGAGGATGTTGCTTTTGGAGAACTCAAAAGAAGCAATGGGTTCAGAAGGCTTGGTGAACCAACCTTTCCACCTTACAACATTACTGCTTTACATGTAAAATCTCAGCTTGCATGAGTACATGCAAGAAGGTAAGCTGGAGGGTATGTTAGGTTATGAAAAAGGTATAAATATCTTCCTTTTTCCCACATTTCATGATATCATCTTGATTGAATTTTCGATTATTTAGGAGCAAATAGAATAGAAGATGAATAATATACTCTTTAGCATTATTGTTGAGGTTAGATTACATAGATCCTAAATATGAGTGGAATTGTCTGGTTTTATTACAGGATTGGTTAAATATTGTCAAACCCAAGATAGCAAAGGAAATCTTGAAGATGCGCAAGCTATTGAAGGTTGAAGACTTTATGGCGCAAGGCAGTTTTGAAGATGATCGAGTTGCTTATATTGTAATAGTAAAGCAATCCTGAGGATCTCTCGATCCTCAGGATAGCTTAATTTACCCAGATTATTGTAATATATAAGGGGTAAATAGATCTTGAAAAGGGGTAGAATAATTGCACCCAAGAACTCAGAACTTAGAATTTCTATGCGCTAGCAATTTTTGTAAAATGTTGTACCAGCTATGAAATCAATATAAGTTTCGAGCAGTTTTACCATTTCTATATACTGAATTTCAAATAGTAGTGCTTCTAAGGACCAAGGGTCCAGTCTGAAGGAGCTACTGTTCGACCTGTAATTGTATCAGTTCAATTTATGTTTTGTGATTTGATTCTCTTTTATAGTAGTTAAATGAATGCATAAGTGTGTTGATGATTTCATGTCAATTGCAAGAGATAGATAGTCCCTGAAGAATTAGATGATTGTTGTTCCAATTCCTATTACTGAGATTTGATGCGTGACAGTTCCTCATAAGTTCGTGTTTGTTGTTCCCTTCACTTAGTTTACATTTTTTGTTCCTTTCACTTAGTTTACATTTGTTGTTCCCTTCACTTAGTTTACATTTTTTGTTCCTTTCACTTAGTTTACATTTGTTGTTCCTTTTACTTAGTTTACATTTGCTATTCCTTTTTGTTAGAATATAGTTGTTGTTCCTTTCAATAGAAATATGATTGTTGTCTCTTTTCGACTAGATTACAGTCTCTGTTTCTTTCCATAGATAGAGTAATTCGCCTTTTTCTTTCCAACAATTTGATTCATAATAATAGTCATTTCTGGAAGTCTTTATCTAGATTCAATTACTGCTCTTAAAATGATTTCAATAGATTAATTAGTTCCTTTCCATTGCACATCTTTAGATTTCAATTCCTAGAACCTTTAATGAATGTTTGAGGAACTTGATTGTTTATAAACTCAAACTTGCTTTCACTACACGATTTTAGCCTCTACGAGCTATCTGCATAGACTTTGCCGATAATCTTTGAGATAAAAGATGAATCCCCGGGTTGATAAATTAATGTTAAACTGAGGTTGTTTTTAGACATCTTTAGAGCCCAACAATACTAATGCCCAATATCAACAAAAAATCCACTGCTCTTCACTTTTAGTTGGTTCTTTTCCAACTCAAGGAGGAAACCCTAAATGTAAATTTACTAAGGCAAGGATACTTAGATATTCAAGAAGTTCCATGAAATATAAGAACAAAATTAGAGTGATTGTAGCTGAATCAATAATCTATTTACTCTATCAAAAGTGGATAAACCATAAAATCTTTCTAAGGAGTTAAAATAAACCATAAAATCAGATTTAAGGAGTGAAAATAAACCATAAAAAAGTTCAATAGCACCAATCATGTAGAAATTTTTTAAGTACTGACCTTCAAGATCTTAGCTATGTAGAGTTTGATCAATTTAGTGTTTCTCTTCTTGAAAGAGAATTGAAATCAAGATTTGATTAAAAACTAGAACACCATTGCATCAGAACACCCGAATGATTTTCGCAACTGTAGAAAATGATTGTCGCAACTATAGAAAATTTGTCGTAACTGCGATATATATAGGATTTATTTGATGTAAATGACCATTTGATTCTCACACATTCCATTGTTGGTCTCTATAGCAACTAACTGGTGGTTGGTCACTCTAGCGACTAAATTTCATCGTTAAAACGACCAACCTAGAATGTTGGTCACTAGAGCGAACAACAGTTGGACCTCGAAAAAAAAAGTATATTTAGTACAAAAAAAGAAAAACAAATACAACGAAATTTTAAAACGTCATAATATTTCATCGTAATTTGCGCCCAATGTAGTAGTGTAACAATGAACAAGAAATAAATTTTGATACCTAGGAGTAAGTGATATTCTTTGTGATTTATTCCATCTAGGTTCATGATCTAATCTTCTGTATTTTCCTTCATATTGATTGAAGATTCTTTGATTCCTGAAGGTAGGAGGTGTTCTTGGATATTCATTTATTTTGTAATCATTCCTTCCTTCTAGTATCCTGGTCCACTTCTCATCAACTGTTTGTGTATATATTTCTTCAACCATGTTATTGGTATTTGCATATTCTTTGTATGAAGTTTCACCCATGCATCCAAGATGTGTTAAGTCTTTTGGCACTTGAGAGTTTCTTAAGCTCTTCCTCAATGATACAACTTCTTGTTCAATTTTCTCACAATCTTCATCTTTCTTCATCATTTGGACATTCCTTACTTATCCCATTCTTCTTGCTTCTTCGAGTAGAACTTTCAAGGAAATGGTTTATTTTCTTAGTTTCTCAAAGTCTTCTAATTGTTTCTTCAATATTTCAATTTTCTTTTCACAACTACCCAATTCAATTCTTAGTTTTCTATGCATTTTTTTGAGATTTCTATTTTCAATCTCAACATGCTTCAATTTTTTAAGATTCTCATCTTCTTGTTGAATCAATTTTTCTTCATGATTTCCTTCTTCTTCATTGGAATTTTCTTCTTCAGTATCATCTCTTTCAATCCTTTGATAAGGACATTCAAAGTCAACATGTTCTACTCCTTCACAATTAAAGCAAAAGAACTGACCTTTATTTGCTTCTTTGAAATCTGAGATGTGGTAATTTTCTTCAACTTATTGTTCTTCTTCTTCTGCTTCTTCCCTTGCATAAAGGTCTTGTATCCTATCCCAAATATCTTTTGTTGATGCACGTGATCCCACCTTGGATTTCACTGAATCTGTCAATCCATCCAGGATGGTATCTATTGCCAATTTGTTGTTCCTTCTTTCTTCCTTCTAAGCTATAGTATTTGGTTTCTTCAATCATTGTATCTTGAAGAAACTTAGAACCAAACATCTTCCCCAAGATCTTTCAAGTAAGTTTTCATTCTATTACTCCAGTATTCAAAATTGCTTCCATCAAATGGTGGAATCCCATTTGGAATGTTGTCTTCCATTCCTGCTTAGGATCTTACTTCCAGTGGTTAAATTGTACCGAAGGTAACCCGCTCTGATACCGATTGTTGATATTGAGAAGGGGGTGAATCAATATCAAGTACAATTTAAAAACTTTTTCAACTTATAATTTAAACAAATTATATATTCAATTATATCCAATGAGCAATGAACACTAGTAGAAGAGTTACACCAATACACCACAATACACCATGCACAATATATGAGAAACAATCAATAGTTATTGTTCAATGGAAGTAATGAATTCTAAGGGAAGCTATATATTCCAAATATAAAGGGAGGGATAAACCTCCAAAAGGAATATACAATCCTCCAATATCAAGAGAGGTTTGACCTCTCCATCCTTGTGCCTTCCTTCCACCCATGAATATGTGAGAGATAATAAAAATTTACATTAAATCATCACCATCAACCAACCATCACATAGAACCTGATAATTCTTCATGAGACTTCTTCAACTTATACAATTATTCACTTCTTGGAATACTCTGATCCTATATATAATATTACTCAATGTATTGTATGAAACTCCTCCAAGTTTCACTCCTTGAATCCTCCCAGAAAAGGAGTTATAGAGAAAATGGTGGACCTTATTCAATTTTGGTTTATTCAGGAGAGTAAACTTGTACATAATGCCCCACGCTCAATATTTAACATCAAATTCAGAAATGTGTACACATGAAACTAAATCCCGTACTCTTTCCAATTCAATTGGTCTCACTTCATTTGGATTCTCTATGAATAAGTTATGATTGTTTTACCTGGAACACCTATTTATGACTAGCTTGGAACACATCACCAAGAGACTTCATCCTCCCTTGAAATTCATCCTTCTTTACTTCATATCTCCTCTAGAATTCGAATTATATCTCCTTGTTCATTAACAAACTTATGTGTGTTGAAAACGAATGTTTAATGAGATGTATTTATACCCTTTATGTCACTTCCTTTTAACATTAGGGACGACCTAACACTTTCTTATTTTGTAATTCTTTTCTTTAATTATCTTCAGGGATGACATGTACTTCCTTCTTCAATTCACTTTTTCATTTTCAAAAATTCATTTCTCCTCAATCGTGAGGATCCACGTGACGTGCCACATACCACTGGAAGTGGCATGACTTATACTATCCATCCATGGGTGTTATATCATCATGTGTAATTTACTTCATGTCTATCTACTTCGATCAACTGTGGGGTCCAAAATCCAATGGCTAGAGTTGACATCAATGAAAACAACAAATCTTCCAACAACAACTAGATCTCATGATGGGAGGGATGACCACAGGGGATTTAGACACTCAAGAAGTGATAGTATACATCATCATTAACTTGGGAATTCAACTATAAGAGCACATGCATTTTCAAAATTAGAGAACAACCCAAGTATATTTCCTATCAAACATTAGAGGATAAGGCTCAAGTTAGATACTTTGAAAGGAGAGCTCAAGAATATCAAGCTACCAACATTTGATAGATATCATAGGAAAAGTGAATATGTTGAAGCATAGTTGTTGGGAACAATAAAATATTTCAGATGCATAGTTATTCATCAAATTTGGAAGCAAGAGAAAAATATTTCACATACATATTCCATGTGGTGGGACCAACTGAAGTAGTTCAAGGTCATTGATGAGAATATAATTTCTTAGAAGAAGTTCGAGAAAAAAAATTAGTAGTAATAGTTGTTGAAACACTATTATGACAATAAGATGCAATAATTCTTTGTACTTAAATTAGGAAGCATGACCATGGAGGAATTTGAAAATAAATTTCTGGAGCTTTTGAGGTATGTGGAATTCATCAAGGATGAGAAGGTTAAAATTCAAATGTTTTTGAGTGGACTGCCATCATTCTATAAGGATAAAATTTATTTTTATGAGCCTAAGACTTTAAAGGAAGCCACAAGGAAAGCCAAATATTTGTATGATAAAAACAAGGGAAGGCCAACTTTTCCAAAATCCTAGGATGTTAAGAAGAAAAGAAAGATTGATTAGAGGAAGAAAGGATTCAAGCCACATTTCTTCAGGAACAACTCATAGTTATATAAACAAGGGTCACAAGAACAAAGTGAACCTAATATGACATATTCCTTGGGGAAGAGGCCAATATAGTAGCCCATAAAGTGTTGGGGATGTGAGAGAGACCACATGTATAAAGATCATCCTCACAAGGGAGATAGGATGAGGATTGTGAATGACATTCAAAAAGGTTCTATAGTGGAGGATACATGCAGGAGAGTGCCAAGGATTTATGCATCCTTGGAAAACATACAAGTAGAGTATCAATCCCACATGATTGAGGTAGAAGGTAAGATTGATAATCATCCCATAGCTATTTTGATTGATTATGGAGCTAGTCATAGCTATATAGTTCCTAATATAGTTGAGATATTTAAATTGAATATATCTAAGCATGAAAAGTCTTAGTTGGTTCAGCTAGACACTGGAACCAAGAGAAGGAGAAATGAGCTTATCAAGGATTTCCCAATGAAAATGAAATTAAGTCAGCACTAAGGCATATTTTTACATCATACCTCTTGGGTCATAATTGTTTGATTGGTATAGATTTCTTGGACAAGAATCATGATATCCTAGATTGCCACAACAAGGCCTTTACATGGATTGATGAGGAAGGGAATTTAAGGAAATTTCAAGGTATTCCAAGGCCTATATCCATCAAATATATTTCATCATTGCAACTGAAAATAAGTTTTAGAAAAGGGTTCCAGATATATGCAAAAAATATGGAAGAGCTAGCCAAGGATAAAGTTTCAAATATAGAATATTATGTAGTTTTGAAAGAGTGTGAAGATGTGTTTGGGGAATAACCAGGATTTCCACCAAAGAGAGACATTGAATTCTCTATCAACTTGATTCTTGGGTATTCCCTGATGTCCAAGAATCCCTATATAATGAGCACACCAAAACTAAAAGAGTTGCAGATGTAACTAGAAGAGTAGTTGAAGAAGGGGTACATAATCCCAAGTGTCTCAGCTTGGGGTGTCCCAATGCTACTTATGAAGAGAAATGATGGAAATCTAAGGTTTGTATTGACTTTAAACAGTTGAACAAAGTTACCAAAAAGAAAAAAGTATCCTCTACCAAATATTGGAAAACTTTTTTATCATCTAAAATAAACAAGGATATTTTCCAAGATTGAAATGAGGTCAGGTTATGATTAGGTGAGAACCAGATAAGAATATACAAACAATATGGCCTTCTAGACAAGGTATGGCCATTATGATTTTGTAGTGGTGCCATTTGGGTTTACAATTGTGTTGACTAATTTTATGTGTATGATGAATGGAGTGTTCAAATATTACCTAGACAAGTTTGTTATTGTCTTCTTGGATGATATTCTTATCTACTCCAAGATAGAGGAGGGGCATAATAATCATTTGAGGTTGGTACTACATGTGTTGAGAGTCTAGAGAGAACAAATTTTATTCCAAGTTTAGCAAGTGCACTTTCTATCAAAGGAAAATCCACTATTTGGGTGACATTGTCTCAAAGGAGGGCATAGTAGTGGATCCAAAGAAGATTGAGGCAATCAAAGGATTGTCGAGACCAAAGAAAATTTCAAAGGTGAGATAATTTATGGGTCTAGTTGGTTACTACAAGAGATTCATTGAAGGTTTATTCAATATTTCACATCCAATCATTTCATTGCAAAAAAAAGGAATAAATTTTGAATTGACAACCGAGTGTGAAGAGAGTTTCCATCACTTGAAAGGATAATTAACTAGTGCAACTATTTTAAAGATTTTAGATCCGATGAGGATTTTGTTATTTGTACAAATGCATGTAAATAAGGACTTGGTGTAGTCCTTATCCAAAATGGTCATGTCATTTGCGATGAATCTAGGAAAAAACAAAGAGCATGGAAGAAATTATGCTACCCATGGCTTGGAGATTGCAGAATCATGCACTGAAAATGTGGAGGCATTATCACATGGGTAGAAAATTTGAAATGAGGACAAACCATAGTGGTCTGAAATATTTGTTTGAGTAGGAAACACTAAATGCCATAAAAATTAGATGGTTATAATTTCTCAGTGAATATGACATTGACATCAATCACATCAAGGGAAAATATAATAAAGTGGTTGATGCAATCAACATAGGAGGGTGCATGAAATGCATGCTACAACCATTAGTATGTATAGTTCATATTTAAAAAGTAGAATTTTGGAAGTTGTATCATTATAGCATCATTATGTGTAAGTTAAAGAAGGCTTACAATATGGCAATGTACAACTAAAATTTAAAGACTATAGGATGAAAGATGATAGAATCCTCTTGTACATGAACAAATTTTGTTTTCCTAATTCTCAAGAATTGAGAATTTTTTTTCTCAAAGAGATGTATAATGTGGCATATGTTGGACATATAGGGTACCAAAATATGATTTTAGTTAAAAGAGGCTAGTATTTTTGGCCTAGAATGAAGAAATATGTAGTTGATTATATAGCTAGATGCATGGAATGTAAAAAGGTAAAGGTTGAGCATATACATTCAACATAATTGCTACATCCATTTTCCATTCCTAAATGGAAGTGGGAAGTAGTTTATATAGATTTCATCACCAAACTTCCCAGAATAGCAAGGCAACATAATTCCATCATGGTAGTGGTGGACAAGCTTACAAAGGCTGGACATTTTTTACCAATCAAGATGATTCATAAGACAACCAACATTGCATATATTTGTATGAAATAAATTGTCAGGCTACATGGTGTGCCCAAGGAAATAATGTTTGATAGAGATCCCATGTTCACTTCCAATTTTTGGTAAGGGTTGTTTAAAGGATTTGGGACAAATCCAATTTCAACATAGCATATCATCCAGATTTAAATGGGCATACATATAGGATCAGCCAAATAATTGAAGATATGATGAAAATGTACATAATGGACAATCCTTCCAAGTGGGAAGACTATATTTATTTGGTTGACTTTGTTTATAACCATGGGTATCAAGCATTGTTGAATATGAGCTTGTTTAAAGCCTTGTATGGTAGAAAATGAAACACACTAGTGAGTTGGGAAAACCTAGTAGATAGAACATCATTGGGCCAGAGCTACTCAAAGAGATGGAAGAGAAGATGGTAATGAAAAAGACGAAATCAAATACTAATTAGGAAAATAATTATTTTTTTGCAGATAAAGGCAGGACACAAAAATAATTTAGAGTGGGTGAGCATGTATTCCTAAAATTAAAGTCTAAAATTAGCTCATTGAAATTGAAAAGTTGCTCAAAGTTGGCAGCATGATGATGTGGTTTGTTTATGATTCTAGAGAGGATCAACCATGTTTCACACATGCTTTCATTTCCTGCATCCATGTGAATTCATAATGTGTTTCATTTGTCTTTGTTAAAGAAGTATGTGTCTGATTCTAACCATGAAATTGATTGGAATACGATCTAGGTGGAGCAAAAGGGAAACTTCTAGTTACAACCAATGCACATATTAGATAGGAAGGTCAAGGGGATAAGGAACTGAGCCATTGACTTGTTAAAGGTATAGTAGAACTAATATGGTCTTAAATATGCCATGTGGGAGCACTAGGAGGTCATGTAGAAGGAGTACCCACAATTGTTTGTAAATTTCAGGGAAATATGAATGTACATTTTTATATAAATGTTTAAAGACTCCATTAGTGCAGCTGGAGATCCTAGAGCCAAAAATCAGAGAATTCCTATCTGGCCTGTGTTAGAGCCCTTAAAGGGAAGGAGGGTAGTCTGAGGGATTGCAGAGAAAATAAGGGGGTCCACTTCATTGGGTTATGTAAGCTAAGGGAAATGAGAGTTTGTTGGTTGAAATTTCTATAGGATCTATTAAAATGTGAAATTATTAAGTATTGAGATGTAAAATTATGTATGTATACATGTACACTTATATGGTGATGTGTACTAGGGACAATGGAAAAATAAGGGTGAGGATAATGTAAACCCACAGTTTGGATCCACGTATTAGAAATGTATATTTGTATATATGATGAATGGCTACGGTTCAAGCAATTGAAATGTACACATTGTGCATGGAAAGTTATAAAAATAAAATACACTGCTATTTACAGATGGGAAAGAAGAGAGTCATGGGGGGATATGATTCCATAAGAAAGGGGGATAAAGGGTGGTTTGAAGGGACTCCACATGCATAGAACCCTATGCCACCTCCATAAATAATTTTTTTCATTAATTGTTTACCTCCTTTAACTTGTTAAAACCAATTATTGAATGTGTTTGAAGGGACTCCACATGCATAGAACCCTATGCCACCTCCATAAATAATTTTTTTCATTAATTGTTGACCTTCTTTAACTTCTTAAAACCAATCATTGAATGTATGTAAAAGGTTGGTGGAAGAGAAATCTCACCTAGTTATGGAAGCATGTGATAAGTACACTCATGATGGAAATTGTATCATTGAATGCATGTACAAGGTTGGTGGTAAATATTTATATCACATATTCACTATAACATGTGCTTAGTACAATCATTTTAGGGAATTGTGAGAGTCAAATATGCATGGGAGAGAAACAAAAGGGAAATTAAAACAGAGAGAGGAGAGGTGATTTCAAGGATAGAAGAAGAAATGAAAAATAGAGTTTGGTGCTGGAAAATAAGAGGAAACCATATTATGTGTGAAAAGAGACATTAGAGGGAGATGGTATTTACATTGAGAACTAGGTTGTCATGAGTATGGGGATTTCTTGTTGAAAACTTACTCGACAACACATGAAAATGCTACCGTGAGGACTCCATTTTACAACTTGGATAATTATGGCCAGTCTGTGTTGGATCCCTAGAGAGGATGAGGATTGTAAGACTGCAGTGCATAGAAGAAAATCATGTCCTTTGGGTTGTGCATATTGATGGGGGAGAGAGATGGGTGGTTGGAATTGTTGCAGGAGTCACATCACTGTGGAATTTACTAGGTATTGGGTTGTTTGAGTGGAAAATAGCCAACCATAAGAGTCATTCATCCTTGTGGACTCATAGCTGCAAGTCATGGGTGGCCTGTTGTAGAGAGGAATAGGAAACAATGCCTATGGTTCGGAGGAATGTCGAACGTCTGTAGCTAGTTATGTAATATTTCATAAACATAAGTGTTATGGTCACTATTCTTATTTACCATGTTAATAATGTACCTGAATGTTGTGTTTATTTTATGTTCTATGTGTTTAAATGCTACTATGATTGAGTAATAGTCTACATTTATAATTCTAGAGGTTAATGATAGTTGCATGGGTCTATATGTCATACTGCATGTATTAATTTAAAAATTGGTATCATAGTTTCGTCAATTTGGTTTATTAATGGAAATTCCAAGTACCCCGTATCCTCCAAAGGGTGTTGAGTACACAAAAGGGAAGACAACCTCAACAATGAAGAGGAAATTGGATCCATGGAGAGATGGCACAATATGAGCCATGTGAGGAAGACCAAAATAATGAAATAGGAGGTCTTATTTATTTTTCCACTCCACATCATGGGTTGATGGGACAAATAGATCCTCCTTCCAAGAAGAAACATGGATAGGATTGAAGCCAACAAAAAACCATATAGTTTTGGGGTCTTTCGAGTGCACAAGCAAAGGCTACTTGAAAATGAAGAAATAAGAGGTTAAGGAGGGACATACTAATGCAACATCATAGAAGTAGAACCTTGACTATGATGATGAGTAGAGAAACATATCCTAGGAAAGTAGAAAGTATTGTAATCAAGGTAATTAAGGAAAAATATCTCAATAGATTTGAGAGAAGGGAAACCAAAAGAGAGAAAGGAAGAGAGAGAGATATAGAAGAAGAGGAATCCATATTTCAAGCGAGAGGAAGGGAGGGGGAGAAAGGAGAGAAACTTCATCCAATATAAGGGAGGGTCGATGGAACATGCTACCATAAGGATAAAGGAGAGAGTGGAGTCTCCACTTAGATTTAGGGAAAAATCAATAAAACCTCAGAAAGAGAAAGAAAAGAAAAGAGAAGGAGATAAGGTCAGTATATTAATTACGATTATACTCTTAATTATTTATGTAGGGTTGTGGATTAATTAGGGTACTTTGATTAGAATTAATAAAATATATATAATAACTATTAATAACAAATTAATAAATGGAACTAAACTAAAATAGGGATAACTTACTAATCTCATTTTTTGAGTTAATCAACCTAAGTGCTAGAAATGAAAGAGAGGAGAAATGGAAACAACTCACATAGAGAAAACTAATGTAGGTGTTGAAGCTACTTGAGATAAAGATGATATTTGTGATAAGCCTCCAAGAGATCATTCCATCTTCTGAATGAACCTTTATATGTGTTAAAATTTTAGAAGTTACAATTATCTTCTTTAACATTCATAAACAATTGCATGTAATAGGATCAATGAAAGATAAACAATCAGAGACACAAGATATATCCTAGGAAACCCTCGTGGGGGAGAAAACCAAGCAATCAATTTTTCAGTATAGGTTCCTTCAACCAGTATAATTTCACATTATAGCTCTCCACAAATAGACCAAGACAATGATACCAAAGACCAAGAAACCAAGATCTCCTACATTAGACCTTCCTTGCTATGCTCCAAATACACAAGAGAAGGCGAGTTGTGTGTGTGTACAAATGAGAGGAACTCAACCTCTATTTATACTGGGGATGATTTTAAGGATGAAATTTTATATTAAAATGTAGAAACGTGGGCTAATATTACTAGTCCTTAATATGAAAATTGTAAAATGTTTGGCGATAAATTTGTAAAAATATTCAAATTCACATGGATTTTTATATAGTTTCAATAAAATTTTGGCAATTTTTAGGGTAAAATAATTTTATTCTATGGAATTTGGGCGAATCGCTTTTATAAAAAATGGAAATTGGCAAATCGGTTTTTGGTAAAAACAATGGAAAATTATCCCATTTGCAAAATTTATCCCCTAAAATCATCTATGATTTATACACATAATTGACTCCCGAAAAGACGCAACCCTAAGAGGGGTTATTTTGACTTTTACAATAAGGATAACAATAAAATACTAATTTCTTTTGAGCCAATTTATACAATAATATTACAATAAACTTCTCGAGGTTTGACCAATATAAATACAAAAGAATATTTTATGTAATTACATCAAAATATCAACACTCCCTCTTAACTAGGAAGGTATTCTTTGTTTCCACGCGAGCTCATGACCATTGATTGTTGAAAATATGAATATATACATCATTAGATATCCATATTACAACATGACTTCACAACCAATGCATCCAAGGCTTGTGGGTAGCTCTCAAATAGCTTCAATATGTCACCATGACATCCACTACCCCGCAATTTATTTGTACCTCATAATGTGCACCTCTGTGACTTCACAACCAATGAATCCAAGGTATTTTGGTAGATCTAAAATAGATACAACATGTCCCCAGTACAACCACTACCCCACATTGCATTTATACCTTGTTACTCCCTCTAAAGAGGGACCACACCAAGCTTTTCCCCCAAGTGCTCAAACTTCATCCTCAACAGTGGCTTGGTCAACACGTCTATAACCCGCTCCTTGGTAATCATGTACTAGAGCCTCACTGCTCCCCTCTGCACCATATCCCTAATATAGTGATATTTGATCTCAATATGATTTGACCTAACATGGAACACCAGATTCTCTAACAACTTCATGCAACTCTGGTTGTCACACCAAATGAAGGTCACCTCTAGTTTGAGACCAAATAATCGAGATAGTAGCCTTTGAAGCCACACTACTTCTATACATTTTGCACATGCTACCACATATTCAACCTCATTCATACTAAGTGCTACACATGAGTTCTTCCTACTTCTCCACGAAACCATAATTGAGCCTAGACTGAAGCAATATGTTGAAGTATTCTTCCAATCAGGAATACTGCCATCCCAATCTAAATCCAAATATCCATAAAACATGAACTCATGGTATGTCACATACCTGAGACGATAATACAACTTACACTTAAGGTACCTCATCACATGTTTTTCTGCGACCAAATGAACCTTCCTGGACTGCTCCATATACTGACTCAGGGTGTTCACAAAAAAACATATATCTGGTCTCGTGTTCATCAAGTACATCAATGAACCCACCATCTTCATGTACAAAGTAACATCCACAGTCTTTGAAGTCATATCCTGCAAAAAATTCATATTTGATACAATATGTGTATCCATTGCCTTGCAATACAACATCCTGAACCTCTTTAGGATTTGCACTGCATACTTCCCTTGATTGAGAAATATATCATCCTATCTCTGCCATACCTCGAGACCCAAAATGTAATGCATCATCCTGAGGTATTTCATATTAAACTCAACATCCAATTTTCTCCTACACTCTGAGATGATATTTTCCACACCTATTAGAAACAGGTCATCCAAATACAATAGTAGTATTAAGAGACCATCATCCAAAACCTTAAAGTAAACGTTAGGATTTGCATTGCTCTTTGTAAATCCTAATCTTGTTAGAAAATTGTCGATCTTTCCATACAATGCTACGGGTGCCTTCTTTAATACATATAAACCCTTCTTCAATCTACAAACATGCATCTCCCTATCATGTACCTCAAACCCTTGGGGATGCTCCACACATACTCTTTTATTTCACCATTCAATAAAGTTGTCTTCACATCCATATGATGCACCTTCCATTTCATTGTTGTAGCCAACGAAATTATATTCCTGATCAAGGTATATCTCGCCATGGGAGAAAATGTCTCCTTATAGTAGAATTCCCTCCTTCTGAGAGAATCCTTGAGCCACAAATCTATCCTTATACTTTTCAATACTTCCATCAACTGCATGTTTCATCTTGTAGATCCATTTTGAACTTACTATTGATTTCTCCTTTGGTCTGGGAGCCACATCCTAGACATCATTCTTTACTATGGACTAGTATTCCTCCCCCATGTCATCCTTCCATACCCTATTTTATGTAGCCTCTTCATAACTAGACGATTTTGCATCCATGATATCACACAAACATGCACATAGTTGGAATACGTTTTCAACTTCTTACTTTCCGTGAGATAATTTTCTAGGGCACCATATCTTTCTGCATCTCTGATGTTCTCTTGTGCCCAATATGGTCTTATCTTGCAAGAAGGCATATTTGTTGGCCTTTGAGGTTATGCCATGTCATTATCCTCATGAATGAATTCATCTGGTTCAACTGCTTTGGAACTCTAGTAACTTCATTCTCCTCCTCATGAACCTCTTTTGCACAATCTTGTTTTAATTTGCTGAAAGATGTACTCTCATCGAAGGTGACATCTCAACTAATCTCAACTTCCAGTGATCTTTTGTGCAAACCCCTTTACAAAAATTCTAGCCTTGTACCTCTTTTCTCCTCCATCTTCTTCCTTCAACTTGTAAACCCATTTATTCTGCAATGGTATTTTTCTTGCAGGTAACTGAACCAAGTCCCAAGTCTGGTTATCTTCCAAGGAACCCATTTCCTCTTTCATGCCTTTCTCCCACTTCTTTTTGGTGTCTACCAGCATTGCCTCTCCATAACATTCTAGTTCACCAAAATCAATCAACAATAAATACAATGAAGGAGAGTATCGTTCAGGGGGTATACTTAGCCTCGTAGATTTTCTAACAACACTTGCAGGTGTTTGAGGTACCTTTTACTCCTGTTGTTGTACATTTTCATTTTCTGGTTCCTTTGGAATTTCTTTTTCAGTGATCTCATCAAGCACTATGTATTCTTGTTTTTCTTTTTCCTGTTTCTTTCCCTGCAACTGATCTT
>JZKD02S1885436.1:231978-262608 GCA_000966675.3 Picea glauca
CATGGTGCATCATCACCCAAATGAACCTGTCCAAAATCACCTTGAACATAATCTAGAAAATGTTTCCTATGGGGTGTAGCATGAAATGAAGCCCCTAAATCTACTACCCAAGACTCAAAAATATTATCTATAGAAAGAATCAAAGAATATTGTAACACATCACCTGTTACATTTGCTTCCTGATTTCTCTCCTTCTTTCCATCTCTTTGTTTCTTTGGATCTCTGCAGTCTTTCATCAGATTTCCTTTCTTCCCACAATTCCAGCAATCTATCTTTCCAAGTCTGTATTTGGATCTACCCTTCCTAAAATTCCTGTGGTTCCCTGAGCCCTTTCCTCTATCCTTTTGTCTTCCCCTGCTCTCCATGTTCAATGCATTACCTGATGTATCAACTATGATTTTGTGTCATATTTCCTCACTAAGGATAACACCAACAACATCATCAAATTTTAAAGTATTTGAACTAGAGACATATTTACTTACAACCATCACCAAGTCGTTCCAACTTTCTGGTAATGACCACAAGATTAGAAGAGCCCTGACCTCATCATCAAAGTCGACTTTTAAAGAACATAGTTGATTAGTAACCATATTAAAATCATTTAAATGATCTGCAACAGACCCACCTTCTGACATCTTCATATTAAATAATATCTTCATTAGAAATACCTTATTGGGCACCGAGTTTTTTTCACACAATTTAGCCAATGTGTCCATCAAATCCTTCATTGTCTTTTCTTTCGAAATATTGAAAGCCACTGACACTGCTAGGCTCAGTCGTATCATTCCTAGAGCCTTTCTATCAAGAATATCCCATTCTTTATCCTTCATAGCCGCCAACTTCTTTTCTACTCCGCCCAATGGTAGGAATAGATCCTTCTGATATAAATAATCTTCCATCTGCATCTTCCATAACTGGTAGTTTTGGCCATTAAGTTTTTCGACCCTAAACTTTCCATCTTCCGACATTTCTCCCACTTGAACCAAGAACCCTCTTTTCCTGCGAGTTACCTTTCACTCTAATACCAGTTGTTAGAAAAACATGTATGTGGAGAAAAAAAATAAAACAAATGTGGAAACAAAATACAGAAGATACACAATACAATAGAGACATAGATATACGTGGTTCACCTAGTGTGGGCTATGTCCACCAGAGAAATTTTCAGGTCCTTCCTTTATTATTATCCAGCAAGTGAAGGGATACAACCTACAACAAACCCATTTTAACTTCCTCTTCTTTCTCTCACAGTCTCCTATCTCAGAATACAATATTCGCCATAATGCATAGCCGTAATACATTTCCCTCAGAACAGAGGGTTGCCTTCTAGGGAAACAAACCCTAACATAATTTCTACCATTAGATCTGGGACCTTATAATGAATGGTCCAGATTTACAATGAAATTACAATATACATTTACAAGGCAATTTTTTCTTTGGGGGCCCGCTTTCCCCTGGACCCCGCAGAGGGGGTAACTCCCCTCTGCACTCCCCCATGTGGAAGAGTGTACATACTTCTGGGGTGTAAATACTTCATGAGGTATAAACATGGCTGAAAGAAAAATACCTCTGAATCAGGAAGATAATCAGGCTCCACAACCAACATCCAACCTAATATGAATCGGTATATCCACTCAGTCTAAAGTCATGATCTCCATTATAATTGAGACCAAAATCTAGCATACCTTTCAGGTATCCCATCTCATGTTTTGAAAAAACAATGTGAACATGTCTGGGTTCTACCAGAAATTGACTCAAGGTGTTCACAACAAAACATATATCTGGCCTAGTGTTCATCAGATACATCAATGATCCAATGATCTGTCTGTACAACGTAGCATCAATGAACTCTGATGAAGTATCAACCATGAGCTTCAACTTGTATTCCATGGGTGTATTCATGGATTTACACTCCAACATATCAAACATATTCATTATTTCAACTGCATACTTCCCTTGGTTAAGGAAGAAATTCTCTGGGCTCTTCTAGACCTCAAGACCTAAGAAGTAGTGCATTAGGACTAGGTATTTTATCTCAAATTCTACAATGACCTTCTTCTTACAATAAGTGATGAGATTTTCTTCTCCTGATAGAAATAAGTCATCCACATACAACAACAATATAACATACTCATCATTCATAACCTTGAAGTATAGGTTAGAATCAAATTTACTCTTGGTAAAGCCCAAGCTCATAAGGAAACTGTCAATTCTTCCATACCAAGCTCTAGGAGCCTGTTTCAATCCATACAGAGCCTTCTTCAATTTGCATACATGTGTTTTCTATATTCAACTTCAAACCCTTGAGGTTGTTTTATATACACTTCCTCTTCAATGACACCATTTAAGAAATTTTTTTTCGCATCCATATGGTGTAACTTCCATTTCATCTTAGTTGCAAGGTTATGATGGTTCTAATTGAAGTGTATTTGGATATAGTAGAAAACGTCTCTTCATAATCAATGCCTTCCTTTTGGGAAAAGCCACGAGCTACAAACCTTGATTTATATTTCTCAATACTTCCATCATCAACATGTTTTATCTTGTATAGCCATTTGGAAGATACCACATCCTTGCTCTTTGATTTGGGAAGTATTTCCCATACATCATTCTTTATAATGGATTGATATTCTTCTATCATGGAATCTACCCATTCTTTCTTATGAATGGTGTCTTCAAAGCAAGTAGGCTCCTTCTCTAAGAGATCACATAGAAAATCCATGTAATTGGAGAATGAATTGGGTTTCTTGACTTGTCTCATGGTTCCTTCAGGGGCACCATACTTCTCTCCATATTGAATAAACTCCCTTACCTAGGTTGGCTTTCTCTTGTGAGAGATCGTCATCTGGGGAGGTTCTTGAGAGTCTATCATATCATGATCTTCATGAATCTCATCATCGGGGGAAACTATGACTTCCCTCACTGGTTATGTAACTCTGGGAGCTCTAGCTTCTTCTTCATATAATTCTTCTAGTTGGAATATTCTTGATTTCTTGAGTGATGCATCTTCATAAAAGGTTACATCTCTGTTGATCTCAATATGATGGTAACCTGCTATAAAAATTCTGAAGGCCTTTTAGAACTCACAATATCCAACAAATATTCCCTTCTTTCCTGAAGGGTCCATCTTGGTACTTCTTCCCATAAATTCATTGGAATATCTTGATCGTGGATTATAGTCTTCACTGCTTCCATTATAGTTATGTTATTTCTTTCTGCTACACCATTTTGTTGAGAATTGTAGGGAGTGGTGAGCTCCCTCTTGATCTTTTCATATTTAGAAAAGTTTACAAACTCTTTTGAGGTGTATTATTCTCCATTATCTTATCTGAGCATCTTGATATTTCTTTCAGAGCCATTCTCTATCAGGGATTTGAATTCCTTGAATTTTCCAAACACGTCATCTTTTGATTTTAATAAATACACCCATGTTTTGTGAGAATAGTCATCAATAAATGATACATAGTATACATACCCACTAATGGAGGTTGATTTCATTGGACCACATACATATGAGTGGATGAGATCTATGACTCCTTCTGCTTTACTATCACTTTTCGGGAAAGGGTTCTTGATGTTCTTTCCTTGTGCACATCCATTGCACAGACCTTCATGGTCAACCTTGAATTCTGGTAGACCTGTGACTGCCTTGCTTACATATGGTAATTCCTTGTAGTTTATGTGAGCTAGTCTTCTATGCCAAAGTTCACATGGAATCTCAATGGAATGAGTCAAGGCTTCTTTTGAGTGACCTTTTAGCTTATACAAGCCACCTTCTTCTGTTCCAATAACAATTTCATCTTCTATGGTTTTTCATTTAGGCCACATAAGAACTTATCTATCTATGAAAGAAAAGTTGAAGCCTTTCTTATCTAAATTTGAGATAGAATATAAGTTCTTTGTCAAACCTAGTACATGTAGTACATCCTTCATATTCATTGGGGTCCTTGAATCAAGTTTGTAATTTGACTCTCTTACTCCTTTGATAGGGTACTAGTAATCATCTCCAAGTGTAACTTTCTTAGGAAAGTTATTTTCGGTGAGGTTAGAGAGGATGTCTCTCTGACCTGTCATGTGCTTATAAGAACCACTATATATGAGCCAAGTTTCATCTCCAAGTGACACAAATCCTGAGAGGGAAGAGAATAAAACATAGCCTTCAATATTTTATTTAATCATCTTTGTGGGTGGCTCATCATCTTCAACTGCATGGGGATGGTGTCTTTTGTTATTTCTCTTCCTATATTTTTCTCTTATAGTTGGACAATTCTTAGAAATATGTCCCATATTGTCACAATGGTAACATTGATAAGAGGAGAAATCCTTTTCTCTTCTTTGACCTTTCTGAAACTTTTGGAATCTCCTTGGCGGGTGAGATTCTTTATGGATGAATCTATTTGGGGAGTGAGACTCCTTATGTTGATGAGTTTCCTTTTGGAAGTGAGACCTATTCCTTCCTCCTTTAGTATGAGAAGCTAGGGCTTGATATTCATCTCTTGATAGTACTTCTTCGTAGTTAGCTACTCTTGCTTCTTCTTGAATACATTCTTTCCATAGTTTGTCAAAATGTAGTTCCTCATTTATGGAAAAAATGGTTTGTATGAATGAATCCCAAGGTCTTGTGAGACCATTAAGATCTATCATTATGAGTTCATCTTCATCTAGAGTATCACCAATTGCTTCTAGTTGTTCCTTGAATTGTGATATTCTAGAGAAATATTCATGAATTGTTTCTCCTTTATGCATCCTTGTACTTTTGAGTTGAGTTCTTAGATTCATCTTCTGGTTGATGTTCTTTCCTTCATACATTTTGGTTAGCGCATCAAACATTTATTTTGGAGTTTTCTTTGAAGCCACTCGAGGGATCAAGTGATCTTTAATAGATTCTGCCATGATTCTTTTGTCCCCAATCATGTCCTTTTGGTGTTTTTCTTTAGCTGCAGCATCGGTAGGTTCTAGTACATCTTATTTAATGAATCTTTCTAGGTAATTCTCTTCAAGAATGAGTGCAATCCTATACTTCCAAGACCAGAATTTATCCACACCTTCTATCTTGTCAACAAGCTTAGTGCTTGCAGACATCTTGACCTGGAACTGGGAAAATGACCAAAAATTGAAAATCTTCAGAATTTAAATCTAAACATACCAGGTGGTGCGCTTGGCTGAGGTGAGTAGCCTGGTGTAGTCGGATTTTAGAAAATCCAAAATTTTCGATACCAGTGAAAATTAAGGTTTCACTTTCCTTGAGTTTTGTCCACTAGAAAAGTGTGTTGAGGCTTCCAAAGGGTTCGCTAGGCTAGGGTACACTTCCTTGATCAATTTTAGGTTGAAATTCCTCTTCAATAGAAAACCTTAATTTTCTTGTACGTCAATAGTGACATTTTGGCTTATCCAGTGAAAGGTTCTTTGTTCAGCTTAGCTATGATTGCATGTTAAGTTTTGAGATATTATTAGGTTTATTTTCAATTTACTAGATAACAATAGCATAGGTAGGATCACTGAGAGAAACACAATCACAATATAGACAACATTTATCCTGGGAAATACTCATGGGGGAGAAAACCTAGTAAAAACTTTGTTAATATAGATAGCCAATACAATGCCAAGACAATAAACCAAAACACTACAGAATATCCAACACTAAGAAATGTGCCTCTGTCTTCCTTATTCTCCCAACTGTAGATACCAAACTTGCGCACTTGATGAGTGATTGGGTGAGTGAGATAATGAGGTGCTAGCCTCCTTTATTTATACTAGTTGGCAGGCACTGGAAATGTGTCTCTTCATTGGGAACCGACGACTTCTCTTCTTAGTGGTTAAAACCACTTTAATTAGGCATGGGGGGAAACTTCTTAATTTTCATAATATAAATAGGGTTTGACCAATCCACAAAAGGGGATTTGGTTAATTACAAATCCTGACATGATAAATCCACAAAAGGGGATTGATCTGATGAATAATAACTCAATAATAAATAGAATACTCTTTGCAGTTACAATATTTCAACATGAGGTAGATTAAGGTGTCTTTGGTGAAGTAGTTCATGATCACTCTTGCATGAGAAAAGTACTTAGAACATCATTTTGAGTCCGAGTCAAAGTATTGGTATTGTTGAGAGCTACAGAGCTAATATGGAGTCAATTTTGGGGTGTAATTGAGGGTCAATTCGCAAGCTATGGAGCTTGGTGCGACGTTGTTTATCCTCACTAGTTCTAAAAATATGATGTAATGCGCGCAATGCTATTTTGATGAAGAATAAATAAGAAGAAGAAGATATTTGTGGAAGTAGCCTTGGGGGGTGAACCATGGAAAAATGGTGTCTTTATGTGTGTTGTGTTCATTCTATATGATTTATGATGAATGAATGGTTAGATTAATTCATCTATTAGAGTTTATTTACAACATGTAGTACTAATCATGCAGAATGAATGTGATTGAATGGATCAAATCATAGATATGATTAATTTTATGGTAGAATGCATGTTAAAGTAGAAATAGAAGTAAAAAGAACATCCCCAATCCCTTCCATGATTTTAGACATATGTGTCCTACAATCACCCATAAGCCATCTCGGGTGAGACTTCATTGTGCACTCTGTGTGGGGTGTAGCCTTCTGGTTTACCAGAAGGGCCGATGGTGAAAATGGTTTTGTTGGAGAGCTAGGGTAGAACGCAGGTCAACCCATACATCCAACATTGTGTATACAAATGAGAGGAAATCGACCTCTATTTATACACATAATTGACTCCCGAAAAGACGCAACCCTAAGAGGGGTTGTTTTGACTTTTACAATAAGGATTACAATAAAATAATGATTTCTTTTCAGCCAATTTATACAATAATATTACAATAAACTTCTCAAGGTTTGAACAATACAAATACAAAATAATATCTTTCGTATTTACATCAAAATATCAACAATATCAAATTCAACCTCATTGGAAAATAGACTTGTACCCAATCTCCATTACAATGCAACATATAACACTAGATCTACCATACAAAATAATAACACAATGAGACAATAGATGGTGACCCAAAGTTCCCTCAAAAGAATTGATACCTTCCTTTCCATATCCATGCTTGAACCATCCTTGAGGTAGAGTAGTTAAATCATCTAATGTATGATAGGGGATAAACCTAATGAAGATTCCCATAAGAACTTAAGGTTGGAGCCAAGATAACAATAAGAGATCCATGCAACAGTGCTACAAAAGACAATAATGTTGGGTTGTTATATTATTTGCAGTGAAATTCAAGGTGGATCAAATGATATCCGAAGTTAAAGGTCGAGGTGGTTCAACCGGGTAAAGACGAAGTGGAGGTGGATCGATGGAAAGTCCAAGGTCGAGGTGAGTCGATCGGGTAAAGTCGAAGTCAAAGGTCAAGTTGGATCGACATGGTAAAGACATTGACAACATGTCGAAGAGGTAAAATGACAAGAGGTTAGTAGGAGAGTGTGTGGAAATTGACTGAATACATAATGAAGGCCGAATGGTAGTTGACAGGTAATCCAACTTAGTAGTCAACTGTAACAGAATCCTGAGATTCATGGGATTTGTAGCCAATGATCTACATGGATCTGCAACCATTTTCTAAGAACCTTTTCTTTAGGGTTTTTCCTAATATAAAGTCTCTAATGAAGGCATGTTATAAGACTATAAAATATAATGAATACTATTTATATGATAAATGGATAATCACCAAGTGTCTGTAATCGTAGAGGTTGTTGGTCATGTAGATGTAAGCCGAATTGGCTATAGGGTTGTTCTTGTTTAAGAAGGAGTGTATGATGTCGATTGTGTCTTAGGTGTGGACCAAGGTTAGACATGTAACTTTTTATTCTGAAAGAATAAGACAACAAGAGATTAGAATGCTCAAGGAATGTTGGTTTTCCTGGTTTAGGTTTCCATGGTAAAATCTATGTGTTCTATGTGTTTTCTTTGTCATTTACTTTCTTGTTTAATACAAACCTTTCTTCCTCTCTTACGCTAGGTTTAGCATGGAATTGTGTCTCATTTCCTAACATGTGCTATTAGAGCTTGGCTTAAAAAACCTTGGATTTGAACTAAAACCTAGGTTTAGTAAGAGTGGTAAGTTAGAAATATTTAAATATCATGGTAAAGAATGGTGAGAAGCTCTAGAATAGAGATCGAAAAATTCAATTGCCAGAATTTTGAGCTTTGGAAGCTTAAAATTGAAGATCTCCTTGTAGATTGAGAACAATGGAAAACAGTCTGTCCAAGTACCACGCTGAAAAGTATGTCGATGGATGAATGGGAGAAACTTGATAGAAGAGAAAGGAGTACAATTCAACTTTGTATTGTAGATTTGGTAATGATGAATGTCTCATGTGAATATTTGGTCAAGAAATTGTGGACAAATTTTGGGAACTTGTACCAGTAGAAATATCTAGTAAATAAACTATTTCTTAGAAATAAACTACATCTTCTGAAGATGAGTGATGGAAGTTCAGTGAATGAGCATTAAAATTCATTTAATACCATTATAAGCCAATTAGCTTCTATGGATATTAAAATCACCGAGGAGAAGAAATGTATTAGCCTATTATGTTCATTTCCAGACTCCTAGGATAGATTATTCATGTCTATAGGGAGTAATACAACCAGATTAGCGCTAGAAGACATGGTTTTGTATATAATGTCAGAAGAAATGAGAAGAAATAACATGGAAGGATCGACTAAAGATTCATCAGTGGTGAGAGTTCAATCGGTTGACATAGATAAAGGAAAATTCTTTGGTAGAAAGTATAATTCGATGGGTAGATCTAAATCCCTTGTTCAATCTATGATAATATGCTAGAAATGTAGAAAAGATTGGAATTACAAAAGGTATTGCAAGTCGAAGGTAATGGAAGTCAGTATAGGACTTTATGAGAAGTAGTTGAATGAGAGAAGCACGAGTCCAAAGAAGGGAGGCGATGTGTACCTAGCATCGACCAATACACAATTAGATCAACATGTTTGGTTCATCCCAATTAGGAGCTTCCTATCATATGATGCCACATAGAGAATGGTTATGTGAATATGAACAATATGAAAGAGGAGAATTGTTCTTGGGGGACAACTCAACAACCAAAATTGTCGGACGAGGACGAGTTCTACTAATATTGCATGATGGGAGGAGTATAACCCTTCTAGGTGTGTTACACATTCCTGGTTTGGGAAGAAACCTGATATATGTCAGCAATATGAGTGATATAGGAGTGCACACTTTATTTTAGAAGGATTCATGCAAGGTGGTCAGAGTTGCTGGTATTAATGAAAGGAGTTCAGATTGGAACCCTATACAAGTTATTAGGGAGTGTCAACTCGACTGGATGCAAAAACATTGTTGTTTCTGAAGTCGACTTGACTTCGAATCGACTCGTGTAGTGTAGATATAGGGGTAGTTGGGGTGGGGGGGGCTAGAGGACCCATAGTGATAATAGTGGAGGAAATTCAATGTAAGGTGGACTAGGTCCACTATATTATTAAATAAGGCCCACTATGATAGTTATATATAAGAAATGTATGAGGAATTATTAGAAGGTTCTACTTCTACAAGGTTCCTCCTCTAGAATGTTCTTAGGTGGCTGGTAGCACTATATAAAGGGGTTCAAGAATTGTAATGGGGGCAAGAGAAATATTGTATTGGGAGCTTGTATCTCAATTGGAGGATTCCCCCTCGAAGATGAAAGTGAAAATGAGAGGATCCCTTCCATAATAGGATCCATTGTAAGGTGTTTCCCTACATCAAGGTTTTCTTATAATAAAGACTCTTTTTATTCTATATTTTTCTCTGAATATATATGATGTTTCTTTATGCAAGTGTTTGGTTCATAAAAATTGGTATCAAATCTCTTTCCTTGGCCAAAATTGCAGGCAATTTGTTTTTATTTTCTAGATTATTCTTGAAGAAGAAAAAGAGGGTCGTGACACTCCAGATGATTTATGTACTTTTTGGTGAATAATTTGTAGAAATTGGTTCTCGATATGAGTTCTTTCAAAAATATTCAATTTCAAAAAAAACATCATCCAAAATGGAGTCTGGGAAGTGAAGTTATTGGCATTTTAAAATCTGCAATTTCCAGGGTATTTTTTGCGGACGACCATGCAATTTTTTTTTAATTTTTCTAGCATCTAGATGCTAATTTTTTTCAAAAAAATTACAGATCGCAATCGCTCTCATAATGTCACCAAATTTCAAAAACAAAATTGTTTGAATCAGAGCCTTGGAAGTGAATATATCATTGATTTAAAATCAACCATTTGTTTTTGGCAGGGGGTTGTGATGGAAAAAGGACTGCAAAATTCATAACTTGTCACAGGGTGCTCAGATTGCTACCAGATCAGTGTCATTGGATAGAGTATTTAGCAAATTTATTTTATGTGGTGTTTCTAATGGATCATTTCTATCAAATCCTTGAGGAAAATCTATGTAAAATAATCCAAAGGTATTTGGAACCACACATGGAAGCCCTCCAAGCCTGCATGCATGACTGAAAGGATAGTCGGTGAAAGTACAAAGATAGCATATAGGAGGAATATATTATGGAGGACATCATGGCTAAATATAATCAAGAAATGTATGCTTGGTATGATTTTAAGGCTAATTGTGGTGATTGGTATCATTGTCATTTATGGGATGACAACCACTTCCATATTCTATTTGATGACTCTATGTTTCCTCATGTAGAGGCCATCCTGAAGAGTACAACACATCTTTCTCTACATATTATTCTTTTGTTTTATTATTCATCGATAGTAGTGGATGAATGGTTGGTCAATTTTACATATTTCAACCCACATGACCAGTGTAGGTTTTTGGAGCATCATTTTGAGTTGGTTCCTATGTTTTGATATCTTCTGTGTGGAGTTCACATGAGCACTTGGACATGGGACCTAGGTTTACAGTGGTGGTTGGAATACTTCAACATGGTGGATTTCATTTCTTCATGGGAGCTTATTTCTCTAATCTACTTCAACACTATGGTCCATACTTATCCATGGTACCCTGTTATCCAAAAAGGATCTAGAGAAGGCTAAGAACAACTCAGAACTCATAGAGGTAACTCAAAAAGCTCAGAATGTCTTCAGTAGAAAATAAAAGGGAAAAAATTCAAAGTATCCAAAACTCAGTGAAAATGGAATTATCGAAAATACCATTTCAAAAGCTTTCTAACTACTCAAACAACTTGTCAAATGAAGTTACGTACCAAACGATATAAGCGATCAAAGTTCAGGTCAAACTTGGTCAAAATTCAAAAGGTCAAGGTGACACATGGCACCACTATAAGGGTGACATGTGTCACATCTGTACATCTGATTTGGCATGGGATGGCGTGGAAAGGTCATACATATTGATGGCTGACACGTGGAAAAATCAGGTTGTGACAAGAGTTAGTTTCATGGGAAAATAATATGGTGCCATGTGGCCCAGTCATGGGCTGCCACGTGGCATCCCTCCAATGGTTGGAATGTAGAATTTTTTTTATGATTCCAACGGAGTCAAACCCTTGATCTCCTCTAGACAAAAGGCCTCACATCTCCGTGATAACCAATACACCATGCTATAGTCCTTGTTTGTAATATGGTGAAAATATTACTTAAGTTTTAATAAAGTGTCACATGGGGGAGAAAAGGGCTAGGCCTTCAACCCATCCCTTAGTCCTATACTAATCCATGTGACCATATATTCCATCACTCTGCCACATAAAACACATGCTCCGCCATTCTAGCTGCCTCCACCAAATATTCCAACTGCCAAAAATAACAACGGTTCCACCATATATGGTGGCATATTCCAAGCCACCCGCCATTTTAGCTGTCACCCGCAAAACTTAACAACCTCGCTGTTATAAAAATGTGTTAAAAAGGGAAGGCCCATGGTATTTAACCCTAGGACCTCCTCCTAACCAAGTTCTAAATATAGTTATGCCAACAAATGTGCCCAACCTCCTCATCAATGCTAACTGCCCATATTTTGGTATAAGAAGGGGTGTTTCACCAGAGTTCGGGGAGGAGATGTGTGAGACCAAGCGCATTTGTACAGTATGGAGTTTTTCACAATTGTCGAGTCTGGGCATGGATTTCGAGATCTATCCAGTCATTTAAAGCAAGAGTAGTAGCACACAAATCGAGGCAGAGGTGCCTCTTGGGCCAAAATGTGTCAGACTCGGATTGAGGCATGGAGACAGTCATTTTTAGGTAAAACGATGCCACGAACAGAGTGGTAGTGTCAGTTTTCTTATCTGATAAAATATTTTTTTATCTTAACTCCAGAATGAGGTATACTTATTTAGTTTGCCCAATTCTTTTGTGGAGTTAATCAAAAGGCCTACCCATTTGAGAGCAAGACCCAAAGATGTAGTCCACTAGGGACAGACTCTGTTATCAAGTTATTTGTGTTCATATTGCATGATTATGTCTCTTTTATTTTGAGATTTTACTTCTTTATGGGGTACTTTTGTTTATGCTCATTTAATACGATTCTTTAATAAGTCACCCGATGAAAAGATCCTGGATCATGTTGGTATTAGAGAAGTTGTATTTGAATTGAATTGTCTAGTATGAATGCTTACTAGGGCCAAGCATAAGCAGGGTGAAGGAACTCTTCATACTTTCAATCCCCAAGTTGGTCGTGCATCCCGAAGGAAGAAGATGGAAGAAGAGGATGAGCGTGATGAATAGGATAAAAACTTTCACATGGTCTTTTATCGCATGTCAGAAATGGTCGAACAAATCTATGGATATTATGAGAAGAGGATGAAGAATAAAGGGAAGAAAAGGGAAGCACCACCAGATGATGATGCTTCGGAAAACCAAGGTGCTGGAGGATATCCTCTTGAACCTCCATCTTTTCCTTCAAGTTCTAGTTCTTCTTCCTCTGAGCATTTTCATCACTCTCAACATTATAACCATAAAGCCTCTTTTAAGAAACCATTATCAAATCTTGATGTAAAGTTTTCTTTACCTATGTTTAATGGATATGCTAATCCTGAAAAGTTAGATAATTGGATCCAACAGGTTGAAGTATATTGTCGTGTTCAACATATTGACAAAGAGAAAGTTAGAGTGAAGCTTGCTTCACTTCGGTTGGAAGGCACCACTCTCGTATGGTGGGAGAGCAAGGTACATGACATAAGTAAGTGTGGTAATATTCTTTCCTCATGGTCAGAATTTAAAACAGAGATAAGGAAGCAATTCTATCCATTAGGGTATTTATATAAAGCAATGATGGAATGGAAAACTTTGAGACAGAGTAAAGGTCAAACTGTACAAAGTTTCACATAAGAGTTTAGGAAGAAATCTCTAGCATTTAATATACCCTTGGATTCTTATGAAACTTTAATGAAGTATATTGGCGCACTTCATAGTTATATTCATCATACTTTTCTCTTTCTTAACCCCTTTAGTCTTCACGAAGTTTTTGTGCAAGCCACTCACCTTGATATTAGTGGGAAACAAGTTCAAAAAGATCCCATAAAGAAACCTTCCAATTTCACACAAAATAATTTCAAGAAGTTTAAAAGGAAGGAAAAAAAGAACAATACAGTGACGAGAGAAGGAGGAAAACCATCTTGCACTCATTGCAAGAGGAGTGGTTAGGATGAAGAACATTGTTGGAAACTACATCCAGAAAAGAAACTGAAAAAATTCGGTGGAAAAGGGAAGACAAAGAATGTTTCTATAATGGAACAAGATCTTGGTTCCGAATCAGGAGATGAAGGAAATATCACAACGGCTAGAGTACAAGGTAAAGATTCTCTTCATGCTATTTCAAGTTCCAATGATGAATCTCATATTGATGAACAGAATAGGAATGAGTTATTTCATATATGATTTGTATCTAAACATAATAAGATAGATGCATTATTCGATCTGGGTTCCCAAGTAATCTTAATATCTAAAGCACGTGTCAAGAATATGGGTCTTGTAACGAAACCACATCTAAAGACTTACCCTCTTGGTTGGGTATGTGACAAAGCAAAACTTAATGTCACTAGACAATGTAGGGTCAGATTTTCTATTGCTTCAAAGTTGATCGATGAAGTGGATTTGGATGTTGTACCACTTGATATATGTGGCATAGTGTTGGGAAGTCCTTATCTTTATGATAGAAAAGAATTCTTCTTTCATCATGAGAACAAATACCACCTTACTAAGGGGGGGGGGGAGTGGAATATATTGTTAGAGTTCACAACATGCGAGTAAATACGACACTTGTTAGTGCAGGGAAAATGAAAAGACTCATAACCACTAATAAGAGATATGTAATCATGGTCGTCAAAGAGAAAGATGTCAGGACATCCGACGCTTTCCAAGGGTGTGATCCATATCATAAAAAGGAACTAATTGATATTGTTTCTAAGTATGATGATATTTCTCAGGAACCAGATGGATTACCTCCTAAGAGGGAAATCCAACATGAGATACATCTTCAACAAGATTCTCCTCTTCCTAATGTGGGCATGTACATGATGTCAGTTGTGGAGATGACAAAGATCAAGAAGTAGGTACAGGTCTTATTGGATCAAGGGGTCATCAGGTTGTGTTCATCTCCTTGTGGTTCTCTGATCATGATGGTGCCAAAGAAATATGGCACATGGCGAATGTGTGTCGATTACCGGGCTTTAAATAAAATCATGGTGAAAAATCGATACCCTCTTCCTCGTATAGATGATTTACTTGATCCATTGAATAATTTTTTTTATTACACTAAGTTGGATTTGCGCAGTGGATATCATAAAATCAGGGTTGCAGAGAAAGATGCATGGAAGACTGCCTTTAAAAATAAATAAGGATTGTTTGAGTGGTTAGTTTTGTCATTTGTACTTTGTAATGCTCCAACAACTTTCATGCGTGTGATGAATGATGTATTCAGGCCTTTCCTGGATGACTTTGTGATTGTATATTTAGACGACATTCTTATTTTTAGCGGGACTTGGGATGAACATGTAAGGCATGTAAAAAATGTATTGGATACTTTGCAAAGGGAAACGTTGTATGTGAGAATGTCGAAATGTGAATTTGGCAAGACTGCACTTGTATACTTAGGTCATATCATGGGAGGAGGACAATTGAAGATTGATACTTCCAAAATTGAAGTAGTTGTAAAATGGCCTGAGCCAAAAAGTGTGACTGAGATCCGGAGCTTCTTGGGTGCAGTCCAGTATTGGAGGAGATTCATTCCCAACTTATCCTTTATAGCAACTCCTTTGCATGCCTTAACCAGTGTGAAAAACACTTTTCAGTGAGAAGGAAAGAAACAAAAAGATTTCAACATTTTGAAGGAGAATATCAGTACCGCACGAGTATTAGCACTGTTGAATCTTAAACAGTCGTTCAAGATTGAGACAGATGCCAGTGGATATGACATGGGTGCAGTATTGATGCAATATTGTAACCCTATATGTTACCACTACGAGACTTTTAACCAAATTGTTGTTAACTATCCTACATATGATAAAGCATTGTATGCATTAGTTCAAAGCATAAGGAAATGGAAGCACTACTTGATAGGGAAGGAAACCATCATACATACATATCACCAGCCCTTATAGTATCTTCAATCATAGACCAAAATGAAACAATCTCGACACTACATATGGATGGGTTTTCTACAACAATTTCATTTGGTAATCAAGTACAATAAGGGTACAAGTACCAACATAGCCGATATGCTTTCTAGACCTCCTATTGTTGTTTCTATTATTTTGAAGAAAACTTCTTTATCTCATGATAGCTATGTAGAACAATATGCCATCGATGAAGATTTTAAAGAAGTATATGAGAAACTAACCCATGGTGCACATGTAGAGAACTATTTTCTGCAGGGAAAATTACTCTATCATCTTGGGAAGCTATGTATTCCTACAAGTGAACAAGTCCATGTAATACGAGAAACTCATACTTCTCTTGTGTCTGCAAATTTCTGGGTAGGAAAAACTATGGCTCATTTACAGAGGTTTTGTTATTGGACTCAAATGAAATCAATAGTAACTAAATATGTAAAGATGTGTGTGATGTATTCTACTTGTAAGACAGCAAATAGAAAATTGGGGCTATACTCACCACTTCTTGTTCCATCCCATCCATGGTAAAGTGTATCCATTGATTTTGTAGGGGATTTACCAATGACCAGAGGGGGTCATGATTATTTGTATGTCATAGTGGATAGGTTCAATAAGATGTGTATCTTGATGCCATGTAAAAATCTAATCACTGCTGAGCATACTACTATTCTCTTCTTTCAGTATGTTTGGGTTCACTTTGGGTTACCCACGTCCATTGTCTCGAATCGAGATACTCGATTCCTTGGGGATTTTTGGACTAGCTTGTGGAGAATGATGGACACCAAATTGAAGAGGATCACTACTTTTCATCCACAGACTGACAGACAGAAATAGGTGGTAAACAAAACAGTGGTACTTTTGCATCGAGGCTACTGCAACAAGCATCCTATGTTATGGGATGACCAGAAACCCTATGTACAACATGATTATAATTGATCTTTACATTCATCCACTCAGAGTTCACCTTTTGAGACATTTTTTGGGTACCTACCAAAGGTTCCTTTGGAATTAATGTATGGGAAAGATGCCGATGTGAATGAAGAACGAATAGAGGATAGAGCCCGCAAGTTCATTAAGAGGATCGAAAAGATACAACAGACAGTCAGGGAACAATTGGAGAAGAGTCAAGCACAGTATAAAGCTCGACATGACAAGTAGAGGGCTGATCATTAGTTTTAGGTTGGAGACCAAGTATGGCTTCCCATAAAAAAGGAACGATTGAAGGGTGAAGGCAAGAAACTCAAGCCCATCCGATATGGACCCTTCACTATTTTGGAGAAAAGTGGCACTATTTCTTTTCATTTAGATATTCCACCTTATATGCAGATTTACTCCATTGTGAACGTAGAGAACTTGAAATGTTTTGAGTCTCCCATAATCATGGATCAGGATGAGGAATTTTCAATACCTTCCTTTGATGAGTTTTCACCTGAGTACTTGGATGAGTTACAGGAAGATATCATCCTAGATAGAAGGAAGAGGACTTCATGCAGGGGTGATGTTGATTATCTTTAAGTAGGATTAAAGGAAACACATCCAAGAAAGGAAAAGTGGTTTGAGAAGAACAAAGTGAGGGGACTTTTCCCTCACTTACTAGTTTATTAATGAAAGCTTTTGATGATCCAAAAAGCTCTCAGTGGGAAGGCGTGATCCAAAAAGGATCCAGAGAAGTCTAAGAATAAATCAGAACTCGTGGAGGAAACTCAGAACACTTAGAATGGATTCAACAGACAACAAAAGGTAAAACATTCAAAGTTCCCCAAACTTAGTGAAAATGGAATTATCATGAAGAGGGCATCGTGATATTTCTAACAATGCAAACGACTTGCCAAACGAAGTTACGAATAAAAATATATAAGCGGTCAAAGTTCAGGTTAAACTTGGTCAAAAGTCAAAAGGTCAAGGTGACACATGGAACCACTGCAAGGGTGACATGTGGAACATCCATACAGTTGATTTGGCATGGGATGATGTGGCAAGTTCATACGGATTGATGGCTGACATGTGGGAAAATTAGGTTGTGACAAGTGTCAGTTTCATGGGCAAATAATATGGTTCCATGTGGCACCCCTCCAATGGTTGGCATGTACAATTCTTTTTATGACTCCATCGGAGTCGAACCCTTGACCTCCTCTAGCCCAAAGGCCTCACATCTCCATGCTAACCAATACACTATGCTATATTCCTTGTTTGTAATATGGTGAAAATATTATTTAAGTTTTAATAAAGTGTCATATGGGGGAGAAAAGGGCTAGGCCTTCAGCCCATCCCTTAGTCCTATACTACTCCATGCGAACATATACTCTAGCACTCTGCCACATAAAACACATGCTCCACCATTTTAGCTGCCTACGCCAAATATTCCAACCGCCAAAAATGGCAATGATTCCACCATATATGGTGGCATATTCCAAGCCACCTGCCATTTTAGTTGTCACTCGTCAAACATAGGAAGACCGCCAAAAATTTGTTATAAAAATGTGCTAAAAATGGGAGGCCCATGGGATTCAACCCCAGGACCTCGTCCAAACCAATTTCTAAATATATCTATGCCAACAAATGTGCCCAACCTCCTCATCAATGCTAACTGCCCATATTTTGGTATAAGAGGGGGTGTTTCACTAGAGTTCGGGAAGGAGACATGTGAGACCAAGCGCATCCCTATAGTACAGATTTTTTCATAGTTTTTGAGACTGGGCACATATTTTGAGATCTGTCCATTCATTTATTGTAGGAGTAGTGGCATGCAAAATGAGGCAAGGATGTCTCTTGGGACAAAAAGTGTCAGACTCAAATCGAGGCGTGGAGACAACCATTTTTAAGGTAAAACGACACCATGAACACAGTGGGGATGTTATTTTTCTTATCTGAGAAAAGATTCTATAGCTTAACTCTATAATGAGGTATACTTATTTATTTTTCCCAATTCTTTTGTGGAGTTAATAAAAGGACCTACCCATTTGAGCGTAGGACCCGGAGACGTGGTCCACAAGGGATGAACTTTGTTATCAATTTCTTTGTGTTCATATTGCATGATTATGTCTCTTTCCTTTTGATATTTTCCTTCTTTATGTCGTACTTTTGTTTATGCTCATTTAATACGATTCTTTAATAAGTCACTTGATGAAAAGATCTCAGATCATGTTGGTATCAGAGAAATCGTCTTTGACTTGAATTATTGAGTATGAATGATTACTAGGGAAATCATAAGCAGGGTGAAGGAACTCTTCAGAATTTCAATCCCGAAGTTGGTCGTGCATCTCGAAGGAAGAAGATTTCAGAAGAGGATAAGCGTGATGAACAAGAGAAAAACTTTCACATTGTCTTTTTTCGCATGTCGGAAATGGTCAAACGAATGTATGGATATTACGAGAAGAGGATGAAGAAGAAAGGGAAAAAAAGGGAAGCACCACCAGATGATGATGCTTCGGTAAACCAAGGGTTTGGAGAAGATCCTCCTAAGCCTACATCTTTGCCTTCAAGTTCTAGTTCTTCTTCCTCTGAGCAGTCTCATCACTCTCAGCATTCTAACCATAAAACATCTCTTAAGAAACCATTATTAAAGATTGATGTAAAGTTTTCTTTACCTATGTTTAATGGAGATGGTAGTCCTAAAAATTTAGATATTTGGATCCAACAGGTTGAAGTATATTGCCATGTTTGGTATATTGATGACGAAGAAGTTAAAGTGCAATTGGATTCTCTTCGGTTGGAAGGCACCGCTCTCGTATGGTGGGAGAGAAAGGTACAGGACATAAGTAAGTGTGGTAATATTCTTTCCTCATGGTTGGAATTTAAAACAAAGATAAGGAAGCAATTCTATCCATTAGGGTATTTACATAAAGCAATGATGGAATGGAAAATGCTGATACAAAGTAAAGGTCAGACTGTACAAAGTTTCATAGAAGAGTTTAGGAAGAAAGCTCTAGCATTGAATATTTCTTTGGATTATTATGAAACTTTAATGAAGTATATTGGCACACTTTATAGTTATATTCATCATACTTTTATCTTGTTTAACCCCACTAGTCTTGACAAAGTTTGTGTGCAAGGAACTCACCTTGAGAACAGGGGGAAACATGTTCAAAAACATCCCACGAAGAAACATTCCAATTTCCCACAAAAGCATTTCACGAAGTTTAAAAGGAAGGACAATAATAACTCTAGAGTGATGAGAGAAGAAAGAAAACCATCTTTCACTCATTGCAAGAGGAGATATCATGATGAAGAACAATGTTGGAAACTACATCCAGAAAAGAAACCGAAATAGTTCAGTAGAAAGGGGAAGACAAAGACTGTTGCTATAGTGCAGAAAGATCTTGGTTCAAAATCAGGAGATGAAGGAAAGGTCACAATGGTTGGAGTACAAGGTAAAAATTCTCTTCATGATAGTTCAAGTTCCAATGATGAATCTCATATTGATGAACGAAAGAAAAATGAGTTATTTCATATACGAGTTGTATCTAAACATACTAAGATAGATACATTATTCGATCTGGGTTCCCAAGTAAACTAAATATTTGAAGCACTTGTCAAGAAGATGGGTCTTGTAATGAAACCACATCCAAATCCTTACCCTCTTGGTTGGGTATGTGACAAAGAAAACCTTAATGTCACCAGACAATGTGGGGTCATATTTTCTATTGCTTCAAAGTTGATTGATGAAGTGGATTTGGATGTTGTACCACTTGATATATGTGGCATAGTGTTGGGAAGTCCTTATCTTTATGATAGAAAAGAAGTCTTCTTTCATCATGAGAACAAATACCACCTTACTAAGGGGGGGGAGTGAAATATATTGTTAGAGCTCACAACATGAGAGTAAATATGACACTTTTTAGTGCAGGGAAAATGAAAAGACTCATAACCACTGATAAGAGATATGTACTCATGGTCGTCAAAGAGAAATATGTCGGGAAATACGATGCTAAATTCCAAGGGTCTGATCCATATCATAAAAAGGAATTAATTGATATTGTTTCTAAGTATGATGATATTTTTCAGGAACCATATGGATTACCTCCTAAGAGGGAAATGCAACAAGAGATACATCTTCAGCAGGATTCTCCTCCTTCTAATGTGGGCATGTACATGATGTCAGTTGTGGATATGAAAGAGATCAAGAAGTAGGTACAGGGCTTATTGGATCAAGGGGTCATCAGGCCCAGTTCATCTCCTTGTGGTTCTCCGATCGTGATGGTGCCAAAGAAAGATGGCACATGGAAAATGTGTGTCAATTATCGAGCTTTAAATAAAATCACGGTGAAAAATCGATACTCTCTTCCTCATATAGATGATTTACTTGATCAGTTGAAGAATGTTGTTTATTTCACTAAGTTGGATTTGCGTAGCGGATATCATCAAATCAGGGTCGTAGAACAAGATCCATGGAAGACTGCCTTTAAAACCAAACAAGGATTGTTTGAGTGGTTAGTTATGTCATTTTGGCTTTGTAATGCTCCAACAACTTTCATGTGTGTGATGAATGATGTATTCGGGACTTTCCTGGATGACTTTGTGATTGTATATTTAAACGACATTCTTATTTTTAGCGGGGCTTGGGATGAACATGTAAGGCATGTAAAACAAGTATTGGATACTTTGCAAAGGGAAAAGTTGTATGTGAAAATGTCGAAATGTGAATTTGGAAAGACTACACTTGTATACTTAGGTCATATCATGGGAGTAGGAAAATTGAAGATTGATCCTTCCAAAATTGAAGTAATTGTAAAATGGCCTGAGCCAAAAAGTGTGTCCAAGATCCAAATCTTCTTGGGTGCAGTCCAGTATTGGAGGAGATTCATTCCCAACTTATCCTTTATAGAATCTCCTTTACATGCCTTAACCAATGTGAATAACACTTTTCAGTGGGAAGGAAAGAAAAAAAAAGATTTCAACATTTTGAAGGAGAAGATCAGTACTGCACTAGTATTAGCAGTGTCGAATCTTCAAAAGCCGTTCGAGATCAAGACAAATGCTAGTGGATATGCCATGGGTGCAATATTGATGCAATATCGTAACCCTATATGTTGCCACTATGAGACTTTTAACCAAGTTGTTGTTAACTATCCTACATATGATTAAGAGTTGTATGCATTATTTCAAAGAGTAAAGAAATGGAAGTACTACTTGTTAGGGAAGGAAACCATCGTACATACATATCACCAACCCTTCTAGTATCTTCAAGCATAGGCCAAACTGCAACAATCTCGGCACTATAGATGGGTGGGTTTTCTACAATAATTTCATTTGGTAATCAAGTACAAGAAGGGAACAAGTAACAATGTAGTCGATATTCTTTCTAGACCTCCTATTGTCGATTCTATTATTTTGAAGAATACTTATTTATCTCATGATATCTATGTATAACAATATGCCATCGATGAAGATTTTAAAGAAGTATATGAGAAGCTAACCCATGGTGCACAAGTAAAAAACTATTGTATGCAGGGGAAATTAATCTATCATCTTGGGAAGCTATGTATTCCTACAAGTGAACGAGTCCATGTAATACAAGAAGCTCATACTTCTCTTGTGTCCGGGCATTTTGAGGTAAAAAAAACTATGGCTCATTTATAGAGGTTTTGTTATTGGCCTCAAATGAAAGTAATTGTAACTAAATATGTAATGGGGTGTGTGATGTGTTCTACTTGTAAGCCCACTAATAGAAAATTTGGGCTATACTCACCACTTCCTATTCCATCCCATCCATGAGAAAGTGTATCCATGGATTTTGTAGCGGGTTTACCAATGACTATGGGAGGTCATGATTATTTGTATGTCCTAGTGGATAGGTTCAGGAAGATGTGTATGTTGATTCCATGTAAAAAGATGATCATTGTTGAGCAGACTGCTAATATCTTCTTTAAATATGTTTGGGTTCACTTTGGGTTACCCACGTCCATTATCTCAGATCAAGATCCTTGATTATTTGGGTATTTTTGGACTATCTTGTGGATAATGATGGACACCAAATTGAAGAGGATCACTACTTTTGATCCATAGACCGACAGATAGACAGAGGTGGTAAACAAAACAGTGGTACTTTTTCTTTGAGGCTACTACAACAAGCGTCCTAAGTTATGGGATGAACATATACCCTATGTACAACATGCTTATAAAGGAGCTTTACATTCATCCACTCAGAGTTCACCTTTTGAGACATGTTTTGGGTACCTACCAAAGGTTCCTTTGGACTTGATGTATGGGAAATATGTCGATGTGAATGAAGAATGAATAGAGGATAGAGCCCACAAGTTCATTCAAAGGATCCAACAGATACACCAGGCAGTCGTGGTACAGTTGGAGAAGAGTCAAGAAAAGTATAAATCTCAGCATGAAAATAACAGGGTTGATCATCAGTTCCAGGTTGGAGACCGGGTATGGCTTCACATGAGAAAGGAATGATTGAAGGGTGAATAAAATAAACTCAAGCCCATCCAATATGGACCCTTCACTATTTTGGAGAAAAGCGACACTAATTCTTTTCGTTTAGATCTTCCACCTTATATGCAGATTTACTCCGTTGTGAACATAGAGAACTTGAAACTTTTTTAGCCTCCCATGATCATGGATCAGGATGAGGAAGTTTCGATACATTTAGTTGATGATTTTTCACCTGAGTACTTGGATGAGTTACAGGAAGATATCATCCTGGATAGAAGGACGAGGACTTCACGCAGGGGTGATGTTGATTATCTTCGAGTAGGCTTAAAGGGCACACATCCTAGCAAGGCAAAGTGGATTAAGAAGGACAAAGTGAGGGGACTCTTCCCTGACTTACCAGTTGATTAATGAAATATTTTGGTGGTCCAAAAAAATCTCAGTGGGAAGGTGTGATCCAAAAAGGATCTAGAGAAGGCTAATAACAACTCAGAACTCATAGAGGCAACTTAGAATGGTTAGAGTGGCTTCAACAAACAACAAAAAGGAAAAAATTCAAAGTTCCCAAAACTCAGTAAAAACAACATGATTGCGAAGAGCACTTCACAAGATTTCTAATGGTGCAAAGGGCTCATCAAACGAAGTTACGGATCAAAAGATATAAGCGGTCAAATTTTAGGTCAAACTTGGTCAAAAATCAAAAGGTGAAGGTGACACATGGAAAAACTACAAGAGTGACACATGGCACGTCCATAAATCTAAGTTGGAATGGGATGACGTGGCAAGGTCCTACATATTGATGTCCGACACGTGGGCAAATTAGGTTGTGACAAGTGTCAGTTTCATGGGTTGCCATGTGGCACCCCTCCAATGGTTGGGATGTAGAAATTTTTTTATGACTTCACCGTAGTCAAACCCTTGACCTCCTCTAGCCCAAAGGCCTCACATCTTCACGCTAACCAATACACCATGTTATAGTCCTTGTTTGTAATATGGTGAAAATATTATTTAAGTTTTAATAAAGTGTCATATGGCGGAGAAAAGGGCTAGACCTTCCACCCAACCCTTAGTCCTATACTACTCCATGCGGCCATATATTCTAGCACTCCGCCACATATAACACATGCTCCTCCATTCTATCCTCCTCCGCCAAATATTCCAACCGCCAAAAATAGCAATGGTTCCACCATATATGGTGTCATATTCCAAGCCACCTGCCATTTTAACTGTCGCCCGCCAAACTTGGCAAGCTTGCCAATTTTTTTTTATAAAAATGTGTTAAAAAGGGGAGGCCCATGGGATTCAACCCCGAGACCTCCACCTAACCAAGTTTTAAATATAGCTACGCCAACCAATGCACCCAACCTCCTCATCAATGCTAACCACCCAGATTTTGGTATAAGAAGGGGTGTTTCGCCAGAGTTCGGGGAGGAGACATGTGAGATGAAGAGCATCCATACAGTATGGATTTTTTCACATTTTTCGAGAATGGGCATGGATTTTGAGATCTATCCAGTCATTTATTGCAAGAGCAGTGGCATGCAAACCGAGGTAGGGGTGCCTCTTGGGCCAAAAAGTGTCAGACTCAGATCGAGGCATGGATACAATCATTATTAGGTAAAGCGACGCCATGAACGCAGTGGTGGTGTTAGTTTTCTTATATGAGCAAAGCTTTTGTAGCTTAATTCCAGAATGAGGTATACTTATGAATTTTGCCCAATTTGTTTGTGGAGTTAATAAAAATACCTACCCATTTGAGGGCAAGACTCGAAGACATAGTCCACCAGGGATGAAATCTGTTATCAAGTTCTTTGTGTTCATATTGCATGATTATGTCTCTTTCTTTTTTATCTTTTCCTTCTTTATGATATAATTTTTTTTATTATCATTTAATACGATTCTTTAATAAGTCACTTGATGAAAATATCCTAGATCTCCCTGGTATATGGTTGTACACCCTCATAACGAGCATTGGGGAAATGTTGTTCTAAGGGGGATGGACTGTAGTGTAGCTATAGGGGTAGTGGGGGGGCCCGGAGGGCACATAGTGATAATAGTGGAGGCCATTCAATATAACGTGGACTAGGTCCACTATATTATTAAGTAAGACCCACTATGGTAGTTAGATATAATAAATGTAAGAGGACTTGTTAGAAGGTTCCTCCTCTAGAATGTTCTTAGGTGGTTGGTAGCACTATATAAAGGGGTTCAAGGATTGTAATCGGGGGAAGAGAATTATTGTATTAGGAGCGTGTAGCTCAATTGGAGGATGCCCCCTCGAAGAGGTAAGTGAACAGGGGAGGATCCCTTCCATAATAGGATCCATTGTATGGTGTTTCCCTACCTCAAGGGTTTTCTTATAATAAAGAGTGGTTTTGTTTTATATTGTTCTCTGAATATCTATAGTGTTTCTATATGAAATTATTTGTTTCATAACAACTCGAGTCAGACTAAGTTGATTCAAACCGACTTGACAAGTCATCATAAATTTGACTCGACCATGATATGGAACGAGAGGATGGGACACAATGGAGACAAAGGAATTTGAGCTATGAATAACAAAGGTATGCTCGAAGACTTTCCTGGATGTAATTTAAAAGTCGACTTTTGTGAACATTGTATATATGGAAAACAAAATCAGTTGAGGTTTCCATCTGGAGTGACAAGGGAAATTGAGATTCTAGAGCTAGTTCATAGTGATGTGTTTGGCCCTATTACAGTTATTTCAGTTGGTGGATTCTTGTATTATGTCTCCTTCATAGATGATTTTTCCAGGAAGACAGGGATATATTTACTAAGGAATAAATCCTAGGTTTTAGAGAAATTCAAATAGTTTAAATATTTTGTAGAAAACCAGACAGATAAGAATATTAAGGTGTTGAAAACTAAAAACAATGGTGAATTCAATGGGAAAACAATGATATGTTATGCAAGCAGTGTGGCATAGCATGCCAAAATACCACACCAGATACCCCACACAAAAAATGGAGTTTCCAAAAGAATGAATAGAACATTGATGGACTAGGCAAGGAGCATGATCAACAATGTTGGACTCACACAAGAATTCTGGGTGGAGGTAGTTGACACTACAAAATATTTGGTGAATATGTCTCCTTCGTTAGCACTAGTTGACACGACTCCACATGAGGTATGGTCAAGTAAGAATCCTTCGTTTTCACATCTCAAAGTATTTGTCTATGATGCATTTGTGCATGTTTCCAAGGAAAAAAGGAGCAAGATGGACAAGAAGGTAGTCAAATGTATTTTCATTGGATACAAAGAAGGAATGAAAGGATATAAGCTTTGGGATCCTGCATCAAGGAAAATAGTGTACAGTCAAGATGTGGTCTTCGTAGAAGTCCAAAGTAAGTCGAAGCCTAAATAAATTGTTAAAATTGAGAATAATCCTGAGACGGTGCAATTTAATTGAGGAACAAGGAAGATGATTCATATGAGTCAACTGAATCAAAATAAGAGGTGGAACAACCAACCCTAGTTGTAAGGTGGTAAAAAAGAGTAATAAAACCACTCAAACGATATATTCCGCCCAACTTCCATTCCTCATTCATGTTAACTGCCACCAATGATGAGCCCAAGTTGGTCAAGGAGGCAGTCGACTCAACACAGGGAAAACTCTAGAAGGATTCCATGGTTGAAGAGATGGAATCCTTGCACAAGAATGAGACATGGGACTTAGTCAAGTTACCTAGTGGAAGAAATCATGTCGGTGGAAAATGGGTATTCAAGAAGAATATGAATGCAACATGTCAAGTTGAGAAATTCAAAGATCGTCTGGTAGCGAAAGGATATTCCCAAGTCGAAGGAGTTGACTTCAGTGAGATTTTTTCCCCTATTGAAAAATTAACTTCCATTATAGTACTAATGTCTCTGGATGTAGAATTTTATCTGGAAATAGAATAGATGGATGTGAAGACAACGTTCCTACATGGGTACATGGAAGAAGAAATCTACATGAAACATCCTGAAGGATTTGTAGTAAAGGGAAAGAAAGGTTTTGTGTGCAAACTGAAAATATCCCTTTATGGTCTAAAACAATCACCAAGGATGAGGTACCAAAATTTTGACATATACATCCTTAGTTTGGGGTTTGTTAGAAGAAAAGATGATCGGTGCATATATTCCAAAGAACAAGGTGGGAGTTTCATATATGTAGCTTTATATGTCAATGTCATGTTGTTGATTGGAAACAACATGGACGCAATAAAGTAGGTGAAGAAGAAGTTATCCTCCAAGTTTGACGTGAAGGATATCGGTGCAACAAACTTCATTATGGGAATGGAGATTAAGAGAGATCGAGAAACTAGAAATATTTTGTTGAACTAGACGAAGTATATTGAAACAATATTGAAACATTTCAACATGCAGGATTCCAAACCTATGAAGGTGCCAATTTTTATGGGAGAAACGATAACTGTTGAACAGTGTACAAAGACATGGGATTAAATAGAGTACATGGCACCAGTCCCCTATGCAAGTGTTGTTTGTATTCAAATGTATGCGATGGTATGCACTCGACTGAACATTTCCCATGTAGTGGGAGTGTTAAGGAGATACATGTCAACACCTAGGAAGGAGCACTGGACACCTGTCAAAAGAGAAGTCAGGTATTTGCGTGGCACAAAATATTATGCTATATGCTACCAAGGAAAACCTAGAGGTGACAGTGAATTAAATGTACATGGATTTGTTGATGTCAACTGTTCTAGAGCTCTTGATCGATGGAGGTCGACTAGTGGATATGTGTTCAAAATGTTCAGTGGAGCAATAATTTGGATGAGTAAGCGACATGCGTTCATATCCTTTTCAACAACTGAAGGTGAATACATGAAATCCACTCATGGAAGCAAAGAAGTAGTATGGTTGCAAATGGTATTTTCAAGAATCGGGTTTGAGCAGAGAGATATGAAGATAAGTTGTGATAGTCAAAGGGAAATATTTTTGGCAAAGAACCCTGCTTATCATTCTAAGACTAAACACATTGATGCACAATACCATTTCATAAGAGACACGGTGGAAAACAACAAGGTGCTACTGGAGAAAGTAGACATGTTGGAAAACATAACAGACTCTTTGACCAACTATGTGAGAGTTGTGAAGTTCTCTTGGTGTAGAGAGGAATTGGGCATTGTTGCCTTCAGTCTGTGAATGAGAGTTCAAAGGTTTCTCGGTTTTAGCAAAGAAAACAAAAATTGGGAGAATGTTGGGTTGTTATATTATTTGCAGTGAAAGTCGAGGTGAATCAATTAATAGACAAAGTTGAAGTTCGAGGTGGTTTGACCGGGTAAAAATGAACTCGAGGTGGATCAACATCAAGTTGAAGGTCGAGGTGAATCGATTGGGTAAAGTCGAAGTCGAAGGTCGAGGTGGTTCAACATGGTAAAGACATTGACAACAAGTAGAAGAGGTCAACTAAAAAGAGGTCAATAGGATGGTGTGTATAAACTGATTGAAGACTTAATGAAGGCCAAATGGTAGTCGACTGGTAATTCGACTTGGTAGTCCATTGTAACAGAATACTGAGATTCATGGGATTTGTAGCCAATGATCAACATGGATATGCAATTGTTTTTTGGGTTCCTTTTCTTTAGGGTTTTTCCTACTGTAAATCCTATAAAGAAGGTGTGTTGTAAGGTTGTAAAAGCTAATGAATAATATTTACATGATGAATGGATAATCACCAAGAGTCTCTAATCATAGAGGTTGTTGGTCATGTAGATGTAAGACGAATTGGCTACAAGGTTATTCTTATGTAAGCAAGAGGGTATGATGTCGATTGTGTCTTAGGTGTGGACCAAGGTTAGACATATAACCCTTTATTCTGAATGAATAAGACAACAAGAGAGAAAAATTCTCAAGGAGTGTTGTTTTTCCCGGTTTTGTTTTCCATGGTAAAATCTTTGTATACTGTTTGTTTTCTTTATCATTTAGTTTCTTGTTTAAGATAAATCTTTATTCCTCTCTTCTGCTAGGTTTAGCATGGAAGTGTATCTCATTTCCTAACAAAGAACAAGCAGCCTCAGAGTGTGTGAGAGGAGTTATGAATATATACCAATATTTGATGCCAATTTCTAAGTGTGTACCTGCATTATAATGAGAGGAAGAAAGAAGATTCAAAGAGACTTTACAAAGAGGTATGGAGTGATATAAATAGGCAAAGGAATGACCTCAAGACATAAGTGAACACTAGGCTATCAATGGAGATATTAATTTGTACATAAATGTAGTACCATTCATTTTCATCTTGTATTATAATGAGAGAAAGAAAGAAGATTCAAAGAGACTTTTCAAATAGGCATGGAGCAATATAAATAGGAAAAGAAATGACCTCAAGACATAAGTGAACGTTAAGTTACCATTGGAGAGATAAATTTGTACAAAAATGTAGTACAATTCATTTTCATCTTACATTATAGGTATTTTTCCTAAAATGCATTCTTTGCTTCATGAGTCATGACTTACAATCACAATATGATCTAAGGAAGTCATGTTTTATTTGGCACAAAATTACTATGAAAGATTAAAGAAAATTTACTCAAATAGATCCCCAATTAAACAACCCAAAATGGATTTCAGTCATTGAGAACTAAAAATAAAGCATCCAAAACATTGTGGATCAAATCAAAAACTTAAAGTCCAAAATTAAACTCACATAATAAGAAAGTGTCCTAGAAACAATAATTGGACCAAACTGACAACCACAAGCCAAAAGAGAAAAGGAAGACAATAAGGAACCTTGGTTAAGAACTAGACATCCCTAATAAGTCAGACATATAAGCTAAACTAAAGAGTCTAAAAAACACGGTGTCCTCATTTAACAGATCACACATAGATACCTCCACATAATTAGATGCATATGAATATTAAAATGTGAAATCCATATATGGAAAATATTACAATTTTTTTTTGCTAAAACAATTTTATTCATATAACAAACTAAAATTTATATTATAACATTAATTAAGACAATTATTATAATATTTAAAATAATTACAAATAAGTTGTATCGATAGGATGTGTATTAAACATGTGTCTTGTACCTTTTAAAGTTTTTAATGGGACCCTAATGAAAGAAGAATGAATTAACTTTAAAAAAATAAAAATATCAATATCATCTTCTTCTTTTTTTTTTTAATTCCAGAATAAATCGTCTTTAAAATAATCACAAATAAATTGTATCCATAGTCTTGATGTAATATGTGTTAAATATTTACTTTTTAAAATAGGGCCATAACTTGCACTATTAGTCTTGATGTAATATGTGTTAAATCTTTACTTTTTTAAATAGGACCATAACGTGCATCAATAGTCTTGATGTAATGTGTGTTAAATACGTTTTTATTTTTCCAAAGAGGACCACAAACATTATAGAGGAGTTATTTTCATTTCACTAGAACCGTCTTAAAACCTCATCTTGTATAGTTATAAGAAATATAAAATTTATTTGAAAACTTGTATGTTACCATAATTTGTTTTTAATTTTTTATTAAATATTTATATTTATATATTTATATGGGTTAATGTTTAAATATCTTTTTCTAAATAAATATAAGAGTTTTTATATTTTAATATTAAATTTATTAAAAAATATTTATATTTTTTCATATTTTTTAAAAGTTTATTTGAAAATATGCATATTAATATGATTCTTTTGA
>JZKD02S1885436.1:262658-279253 GCA_000966675.3 Picea glauca
AGAGGAAGAAGGGTTTCAAATGTTCTAGCCCGCATAATTTCCAGAACAAATGAAAAGGAAGTTGAAGCACAAAATGCCCTAACAGAACTATTTCATGATATCATTCTAGTATGGGTCATAAACGTTTCTAGAGAGGATGAAGTTTTTTTTTATAGAAGACATAGAGTTTGGGGTTAAGCAACTTGCAAATGTGAAAGTTAAGTACATCGAAGGCTACCAAGTTGAAATTTTAAAAATCAAAGGGCATGTCCTCATCCCTCACATACACAAGCTCTTCAATTTAGCAATCAAGTAGGGCTTCCCTAAACCCTGGACACAAAACCTCATTATTCCTATAAATTTTAAAAGCGAGGATAAAAATAATCCCTCTAATTATATGACCATTATGATTAGCCCCATTTTAGCCAAGATCTATGGAATTATTTTGGAAAAGAAGATTAGCATATGGCTAGAAAGCCATGGAAAAAGAGTTAAAGGCTAGACCAAGTTTAGGAGCTACCATTCAACTGTGGACCACCTTTTTACACTTAGGATCATTGCGGAGGAGTGTAATAATAATAAAATCAATTTCCTTTGTTTTTTTGTTGACTTTATAAAAAAAATTGACATAGTGCCCAAGATGAACCTTTGAAATAGGTTGGAAGAGCTAAAGGTTCCTTTCGAGTTAAGGGTTGTTGTGACAAGGTTGTATGAGAAATTTATTTCCAAGTTTAGGAACAATGTGGGTTGGTCGAAAGAAATTAAATTTAATATAGGATTCAACCAAGGTTGTCCCATGTCCCCTACCATTTTTGGCATATACATTCACAAGTTAGAAAATTGTTTGGAAGAAGCAAGTTGTGTTGACCCAATTCTTGTTGGTATATTCATCATTCATTTTTTTAAGCTAATAATATTTTTCTTATGGTGAGGAGTCCCTATGATCTTGGCAAGAAACTAAGAATCCTCAAGGATTTCTACTCCAATACAGGTTTGATTATTAACATTCACAAAATGAAAATTATGATAATTAAATCCGATAAGATCACTTATAATACTTTCATATATGATAACAACAACTTGGAGAAAGTGCCTTCATACAAATATATCATAACGATAACATTGAGAAAAGGATAAATAAAGGGTGGTATGCTTATTGTGGGCTTGAAAACGATTGTAAATCAACATACCTTTGGATACGGGATAAGAAAAAATCCTCCATGAGACTCTCATCACCCTTGTTATTTTATATGGATGTGAAGTTTTGGGATGCAATATCTATAGAGAATCGTGGATAAAGATACATCAGTTCCAAAAGAATTTTATAACTTATAATCTCAAAATTAAAGGAAATACACCCTATCCTATCCTCCTCATAAAAGCGAGTCTTTCCCCCATTGACAGTATGGCTATGACCAAGTAACTAAGGTATAAGAGATATTTCAACAACATGGAAGACAAGAGGCTTCCAAAAATTGATTCAAACTCTATCCAAACACACCTTTAGCTCAAGTGGGGATGGCATAAAGATGCCCAATCTTGTCTAAATCATTGGGGAACAAAGGAAGAGATCCTACTATAGGATAAGGATAATATTAAAAATATTATTTCATCTAAATTTAATGAGAAATTGTGGTGCGATAAAGAATTAAAGGGTAAAAGAAAATTAAGATGCTATAAGGAGTTGGTCAACCCTAATCTAGAAGATCAAAAGTGTCTCTTCATTTTGACTAGTGTATTTAAGAAGAAAATCAATGTTGCTAAAATCAGAACAAATTCTCAAGGGCTCCATAGTGAAATTGGGTGTTGGAAAATACCGAAAATGCCATGAGATGAAAGAATGTGTCATATTTATGACACTAAGAGGGTTGAAGATGAAAATAATTTTCTCTTAAAATGTCCGACATATACCCAAATTGGATCTCAATTTCAAAATATTTGTCATACGATAAACCTTGCTAACCTTCTAACTCACTAAAACTATGGTGACCTTGTAATGCTTCTCTTAATATTTTTTGAGCACATAAATAAAATTATAAATAAATCCAAGTAATCCCTTATTATTAAGGTTTGATAGACCAATTTTGGTCTTAGTGGACACTCATCATCATCATCATCATCATCATCATCATCATTATCGTCATCATCATCGTCATCATCATCATTCATTTATTTTAACTTTAAGTTTTAATAAATATTTATATTTAATAAATTTATGATTAAATTTCATGTAGTATACCTAGGGAGGTAATATGGGAGGTACCCAATGGGAATGGGGTTATGTGTTATTAGTGGGGTCCATTCAATGTAAGGTGGACTAGGTCCACTATATTAGTAAATAAGGCCCATTATGGTAGTTAGATATAATAAATAGGTTTTCTAGATCATTGGAGGAAGCTCACATGTGTGAATACATATAGTGTGTGATGTAGAGGTCATTGGAAGAAGAACATGGACAAGAAGAGTTGCAACATGCTGAGAAAATATCCATTGAGGAACATCGCCTTGAGGATTTCAAGTGCAAAACACGTGAAGAAGCATTGCTCAAATTGGGTCACGAGACAAAGATTGAAGACCAAGTAAGAAATTTCTTTCATTATTGTTTGAGATTGCTAAATGATCCTGTTGTTGTGAGAAAGTTGACATAGATGTTATCTACCTGCATGGAGGAACAAGGGAGGTAGAAAACTATATCATCCCCCCTACCAGAAAGGGATCTGTGTCAAGTGAACAAGCATAAGTGCAAGAGAAAATAATTCAAAATGGTGACTGAACTTGGGAGCTATGAAATGGATGGAGTCATGTTGGATTTGGGTTCTGATGTAAATATTATGCCGAAGAAATCCTGGGAGTTGATGGGTAAACCAAGTTTGGTTTGGTCTCCCATCCAGCTATGGTTGGAAAATCAGTATAACATCTACCCTATATGTCAAACAGAGAAAATTGAGGTGAATATAGAAGGGGTTAAGACAAAGGTGTACTTTGAAGTTATAGGGATTATGGATGAGTTTGATCCCTACCTTGCACTACTTGGAATTGATTGGACCTTCAACAAAAATGTGGTGTTGAATTTGAAGAAGAGGTAGATGTTGCTTGATAAGGATACCCTACGTGTGATCACATGTCTATATCCTAATGAAGGAGACATATACAATGATCTAGTGGATGAGGATGCATCAAGTTCTATTATTGAGAACATCTATAAGATCATTGGGTGCAAGGAACATTATATCAATCCCACCGTAGATGGAGATCTAAGTTGGATAAGTGTGAATTCCTATGATAATAACTCTGAAGATGCCATGGAAAGGTGGCAGCAAAAACTATATGAAGTTTCGACAAGGAGATGCACACATATCACCGTCGAAGTGTACGAGGAAGAGTTTAGATCCTATCACTACGATGGGTTGGATATGGTGGATGTGTTTATTTCCTGGATATAGTACATTCATGAACACCACTGGGTTTGTGCTCTTGATACCGTGCTCATAGGAATATTTTCATGATGGTGGGAAGTGCATCAAAAATATTATCATGTATGGGAAGTTGTGGAAGCGTCAATGTGAGAAGTATTCAGACTAGATGTAGATATTCTTCGGTACATGTGTTCCTGTGAATGGTGGTGGATATCCAAGTAGTGGCATGGGACAAAAAATATATACCTAAAGGCCCCACATGGGATTCCTAGAAAGAATTGTGTTCCCATAGATCCTCAATTTCCCATGGGACGTGTAAAGGAACCACGTGCGCGAAGAACAAGTTTTTCTACACCATATGTGGCAGAAGAACGAATTTCTTCTCGTTCAATTCCAATTAACCCCATTGAGAAAATAGATGAATCCCACAAGAATAAGGAAGTATGGGAGTCAGTGGCTACCCTTAGATCTAAAAGGGTCAAGATCGATCTCTCAATGGAAGAAAATGATTGGATGGATACTCATGAAGAGGTGCTACGGCCCACCAAGGGCCGCTGCAATCAGTTAACCAAGGATGGACCCTTGCAGGGGTGTGCAAGAATATGCACAATGCCCCCAAAGAGTAAATGTATGGGAATGTCTCTATAACCATCAAATTTCTATGGTCCCAATATTTTCATGCATTAAGACAATGAAGTATTTGTTATATGATACCTAATGGAGAGGCTATTAAGGTGGTAATCATTAGTAAATGTTAAAATCCCACCCGGATATTTTGCATGTTTGGTGGTAAATTTGGTAGCCATGCACCTTTAATACAAAAGGGCTAATAGGTATCACAAATCGAGAATGTCGATGGAGGTGTCTCATGAAAATTTTGATCTTTTATGATTCAAAAGGATGACCAGGATGGTATAAGTATGAATGTTCTAGGGGGGATTGAAAATTACCATATGACACTATGAGTTCTTAATGACCCCCTGCACGCCTCATAGCCATACCACCACACCCTCCTGGAAACTTTCCTTTTTTCGACTCAATTCTTGGCCAACTCGATGTCGACCTTCCTATGTCTATAGGAAAGGGTCCATAGTTTCTGTATCAGGAAATAATAGTAGAGAAAACAAGAATAAATATAGTTTCTTTAGCCCAGTTCCATCCATCCACAAAATCTAGAAGAAATAATTACAATGGATTTTTCAAGTAGACCATAGATTCAAAATAAATATAGCGTTTCCCATGACTGATAGACAATAGAGCCACCATTTCCACGGCATGCAAGTTTTACATGATATAATATGAGAAAATTGTAGGATGTCCAATTCATTTATTATGATATCCAATACCCTGGTTAGTTACCCACCCTGACCTTCCACAATTATGCATGAATAGTTTTCAGTGCATACAGTAATTCATTTGTTCTCACCCAAGATTGTGTTGCAACCTTACTCTTTGAGTTGGGGGAGAGACACCAAATACTGGTTCGCGTTCATGCATAGTTACAGCTCCAGCACCAAGTGGACATTGTCGTTCATAATCAAAGGCTCCATCATTACAAAAAGGAAGTTCAGGATCATCAGTAATTGCAGAATAAGTATGAAACATAAGTTGTGACACATGCAACTGCACAGGGACAATACACCAAAATAAGTACAATGTTCATTGAGCTTCTCGGGCTAGTGAACAACCTATATGTGTATATTTCGATGACGTCAAAAAAAGGGCTCAACATTCCCCCCATTATTAATATCTCGGACATGAAGGACCGCCTACAAAATATGGATTCACAACTTGCAACTCTTTGTCCACCACTCCACCAAATGAGCCCAGAAGCAACTCAATTACAACACACAATTAAGTTGGCTAAAGTAGTTGTCCAACATGGCCAATATAGGGTGAAGACATGTTCATGTGTGGATGACTACAGCTTCTCCTTATGGAATCATCCCCAAAATTTTCCCAAGGTGTCTACAATTGAGGATAGAATCCTTGCATCTGAGGTTGAGGTTGCACAATAGAAGATAAACTTGGCCTCTTATACTCAGGAGAGAACATAGTTGTGATGATAGAAATTACAACCAAGACAAAGGAGATAATTTCATCCCAGGCTAAGTAGTAGAGTATCTCAGAGCTCATGACTTCTATCATCTATACGGACTTGATATTGTACACCCAACTCACAAATGCATAGGTTGTTGTCGACCCCTTAGATGAGAAAATAAACGCAACAGACCTGAAAATTCCTCAGGTCACAGTAGTCGATGTTGATGGTGTTGTTAATATTACCCAAGATCTTTAGGGTCACCTGAATGAGCCTAAGCGCCAATTCAAGGAGATCGTGCAAGAACTCAGAATCATAGTTCTATCTATTTTGACGGTCATTCCATGAGGAAGTTGGCTCAAGGATGAGCCAAGTAATAGTGGGTGGGGCTTGTTAAAGGTGGAGAAGGTTTTGGGAATGCATGTCGGGAAAAGTTTTGGGATGCACACCAGAAATCAAGAAAATGCATGACAGAATCAAGAAAGGAATCATCAGGAAATCTCTGTGAATGATCAATCCCAATAGCATAAGAGAATGTGGAGTAGACAAAAGATGAGTTGGAAAGGTAGTTCATATTTTCCCAGATCCATAAATGCTATGCAAAATGAACACAAGTGACATAATTGTGTGATATTGTTAGTCAGTAGAGCGAGTAGAGCATAACTTAAAGAGAAAGATCTCAAGAGTAGAGACAAATAAGAAGGAAGAAAGGATAACAAAGAAACGGTTGATTCACTGTGTCATTTCTAGTTTCTCATTATTGAAGAGCTCTCTCTGATTCTTTGTAGTATTTTCATGTCCTTGTTTGTAAGTTTGAGTCTGTCGTGTGTTAAATTTATGAAAGAACGTGCATGGTGAAATGTATTGTAAATTTGTGTAATTTTCTAAGGGAATAGAAAACCTTGTTTTTGTCGATATATGTTTTTATTAATGTATGCTTGTGCTCAATGGAATGAGGATGATAATAAAGTTGCATTGATTCTGAACCTATGATGTTTCAATGATGTGTTTAAATGAATGTGTTTTTTCCGTGATTTCTTCTTATCTATTAAATAAGCTAAAATGAGTTATATGAATTCCAACCCAAATGGATCTCTATATGTTTATTACATCATCCCCGACACAAGACCAGATGGTCTCTCTGATACTGATAGCATCTTGGGTGAGACCTTCTTCGGCCTTAGCTGAAGATTGATATGGTGATGCTTTGGGTTTTTTTTTGGTCAACTCTGGATGAACCCTGGGTCTTAATCCCCTAACATTAGGAAGGATGCACACAAGCATGAAACAACCCAACAAATTTCTGATAGACTTATTGATAATGCACTTGGGCATCTACGGTCCAGATCTCATCGGATTGACTTCTGATAGATCGAAGACCCATAATTGCTCGACACTTTCCCATAACAAACCCATTGTGACCTCTCACATTTGATGCTTTCTATGGCCTTTCCATCTAATATGCTTCCTCCCAAGGCTTATATATCCTACCAATGTTTTATATCTTCTCTTCTTTTTGAATCAGTGGTTGTCATCCTTCATGGTTCAAAGATGGGTTTTCATCAGGGTTAAGGACTCATTCCAAGATTTAACGGTTCCACAATTATTTCAAGCTTAGTTTACCAATGTATACTAGACTCCTTTAGGCACTTAAACCACTCAGCAACTGACTCAAAGTATTCCACTCCAACAATTCCAAATGAAGATCTTACATCCTGCACTCTTTCCATTCAAAAGTAGAAGAAACTACCGGTTATTGGATTTTCTAGGACTAAGCAGTCCTATGTTATCTCCTATAAGTGTTTACTCACTTTATGCATGACACCAAACCACTTCCCTAGCAACTAGGAACACTCTTCCCAAACACCCAAATAAAGGTTTTGTATCTTGAAAACTTTCCATTCAAGGGTTGGGTAGCTTGCAAGAACATTGATCTATATTGACCTTCCTCATTCATTAATTCATAGTTAACATCATTGATAATGAAATAAAGTTCTATTTACTCCATTTTACTCAGGAATTTAAAATTATTTCATGTAACTAGTTCTTCAATAATCAACAAAAAACAATCTATCATCGTTATTAAGAATAAAATATACATGTCAAACAAGAACACTTATATGTTTAATAATGATTCTAACCAGCCAACTAACTGAAGGGAAATTTATTTCCACCCAACTATAGGATATGTTGCATTGTGCCTTTCTACAATAGGTCACACTCGTGCGAGGCTATGATACCACCAGGGCACTAACTTAGATGATAGAAAAATCAAGAAATGGTTCAATAAGGTTACTCTTCTTCACTCCACCAGAAAAAAACATAATTTTTCCTCTTCCCAGTGAGCTCGGGACCTCCATGAGTTTATCAGGAACCTTCCCAACTAAATTTATTTTGCATAAGGGGTCCCCTTCTCTACTACATAGTCCCTCGACGACCTCCTCTTACTAGTTCCATTTTATTTCTCGTAAGAACCAAGTCACGAACCTCTTTTCTCCAGTCTGGATATGGGTCTCCTTTTCTCCAGAGTGACCATTAAACTATTGGTAAAGATTTCTATTTTCTTCAAAACAACTTCACAATTATTATTTTCTACTTAGAATCATGCAAAAAATATCCTCTACTCATTGCACCATATGTTTGTGAGTCTGCAACTCACTTTCTTCATAATAAGCCTCTTTGAGAGTCTAGTCTTCATGCATCTGCATTCTGACTCTCTTCTATCTCATAGACTATTGATGTTCTTCCTCTCTCGCACATCCTCTTACTCTTCCTAGTTCTTCGTATGCTCATTTGTTGTGTTTTTTATCCACATTTTCCCTCTTCTTCCTCCTTGTCCTCAAGATCCCTATTGACTTTTGTCAGAAGAAACCCATTGTGTCAGGCTCCCAAATCGAAGGAGAAAATCCAGTGTGTCCTTTTGGATGAGTTCTCAGTTGTCCTTTCACTCCTTCAAGTATCAAATCAATCAATAGTTATAACTTATCAACCACCTAATTCGGATCACCATAAACATGCTTTGTGGTTTCATGCAGTCCAGGTATGTTGGGAAGGTAGTGTATTCAAATTATCCAGGTATAGGCTAGATTGTTGATCAAGATTCCCATTTTTCTCATTGAAAATTCCCAGTTCCACCTCACAAGTCCCACTCATGGTGTCATGGGAATTACTCAAATATTCCTTCCTTGTTAGTTGTCTAGTGTGTTTTCATTAATCATAAACATAGTTACATGCTTCATAAATCACAATACATGAAATCTTAGCATAATTACAGTCATGGGTGAAAACAAGGTGTTTCATTCCTCTCCCCCTTAAAGAAACATCATCCTCGGTGTTTAAAACACCATATACATGCAATTTATACAGGAAACAAGAATGGGTATGCCATTCTCATGGCATCTTCCAGTTCCCAGGTGGCCACATCTACTCCAAATTACTTCCATTACAAGTTGACCTGAATGATGACTTCGTTTCAGAGCAATGTTTCTCTCCTCTCTAGGATGCACTAATGTTTGGGTTGGAATTATCCCTCTGGTTCCACCTATATTATAGTCCAATAAATTATATGATTAGAGTCATGAATATACTTCTTTAATAAAGATATATAGAACACATTGTCAGCTCTAATAGTAGGTGGTAGGGAAAGTCTATATTCTATTGGTCAGACTCTTTCCAAGACTTCAAACCATCCATAATAGTAGGGTGCTAACTTGGAACAATTCCCCATACTTAGGGAGCTCATTTTTGGATTTACCATGCCATACACATGATCTCCTACCTTAATATCATTATGTGTTCTCTTGATATCTACATAGCTCTTTTGCATATCCTAGATTTTTTTTAAATTCTTCCTTATTCTGGTTACTTCATGCTCCATTTCCTTCGACAATTCTAGTCCAAGTATTTTCTGTTCACCGGACTATCCCAACTAATTATAACTCTACATTTTCTACCATATAGAGCCTCAAATGGACTCATCTTCAATGATTCTTGATACCCATTGTTATAGGAAAAATCTACCATGGGTAGATATTATTACCACTTTTTGGGTTGATGCAAGACATGCATCCTCAACATGTCTTCAAACAATCTGTTCACTCTTTCGGTCTAAAAATATATTTTAGGATGGTAGTACATGCTAAATCTGATTCGATCTGAATACCATTATTTCATCATGTTTCCTACTTGTCTTTAGAAAACCCATGGATATTGGCTCCCATTTCCATTCTGGAATTTGCAATGGTTGCAATAGTCTTGCAAGGTGATTTTGTTCAACTTTGACCTAATGGCACTAAAAACACTTGGAAATATACTTAGCAATATATTCCTTCATTATTGAATATTAATACAACTACCTTACCATTGTTATCTTCTTTTGATAACCAGGATGTCCCACATAAGGATGAAATCCAAGCGCCATAATGAGATTCTTCAGCTCTACTCAATTAGGCACATAGAACATGTTGTTATGAAAAAACAAATCATCAGCTACAAGATAATATCCTTCATACTTTTTTCTCACTGGGTTCTTCCTATAATCCCTCTCTTACCAAATTGAAAAACTTGTCTTCTTGCAAGAGGATTTTAATTCTCTGCTTGATTTCAAACTCACCTACATGTGTTGTTGCTAAGTGTATCGTCTTCACACTTTAGTTGAGTGCATATGCCACTCTATTTTGTTTCCCTATTATGTGTTTGATCTCAAAATCAAACTTGCTAATCAGTGCCATCCACCTAGCCTGTATAGAATTCAACCATGGCTGATCAAACAAATATTTCAGACCACAATGATCTGTCATCGGGACAAATCTCTTCCACATCCATAGTGCATGAAAAATTGTTGCAAGCTCCAAATCGTGGGTGATATACCACTTCTCATGCTCATTTAGATTTCATGACTCATAGTAGATCGCTTTCCCTTATTTTATAAGAACTCCTTCGAGCCCTTCCTTGCAAGCATAAGTGCAACCAATAAATCTTTCTTGGGATCTGCAATATTTAAAATAATGGTGTTGGTCAAAAGAGGACCATGGCATCTGAAGGGGTCTTCAATTTTTTTGACTCTTGCATATCTACATTATTAATGGTTGGACCTTACTGCAGATTCTTTTGAATCTTTGATAAACTCTATAGTAATACTACATTGAACTATTCCTGCTCGGCTTAAGCTCTAATGAGCCTCTCATTGCCTGCCTTCAAACTTTTGATCGTGGCTACAAAATATGGAGGGGTTTATCTGGCCCTCCTACCATGAGACTCTTCATCCCAAAAGTGTGAGGTGTCCTCCATGCTATTTTGTGCCATTCACTTCTAATTCCTTTTTAGTACCTCCTACGTGCTAAAACAATGAAACACTATAAGCCATTACATCAAAATTATTGGATTAAGCCCTCAGATTTGTAAAACATCAATCTGTTTTGATAATCCTGGGCTAAGAATCCATTCCTTCTCAAAACCACTTTCGGTATTTATATACACAGTTAAATCATCAAAATTTGAAACATGCATTTCTAGCAAATAAGAACTTTATTAAATAGTCATGCAGTCTTGGCAACCCATTCAAGCCTACAGTTTAAACACCACTTTGATACCATTATGTAACACACATGGCCTTCTAAATTTAGTTAGGATGGTGGGATGTCATATTTTTCCTTTTATGTACCCTTAGAACTTGGGTTGAATCTTTAGCACCCCTATTCATTATGTCATACATGAGAACTTCTCTTATCATAGCATCCAGCTGTGTCTAACCTACTTACTCAACACCCAACTTCTGAAGGAACTACATTATAATTTTACTACACATACTGAGAAAGATACATTCTTGATCAAACAATGGGGATTCTCTTTGCAAAACCAGATCAATGGATGGAAGTGAGTCAGGTTCTCTACCTATCGGGAAAGTCGGTTACCTCTCCCACAATTCCATCTCGATTGAAACTTTATGAAGGACATGTTCTGACATATCCAACAGTACCTAGTTAAATAAATATATGGCCCCAATTAAATCAATACCTTGAATTCCATGATTATTAATGCCTCTTCCATCACCCATTCATCACGTGAATAGGTGGGTTCCTAAACCAATCTATGGCTAGGATTATATCAAACACCCATCCTATGGATCAACGAATATTATCCACTCAGGGTCCTCTGCCATCAGAATGAACCCACTCTGAGTGATCACATGATCCATATGGATTTCAGTGGCCTCCCACCTATTCCAACTAGTTCATTTTTGCAGTTTTCCAGTTTGGCAGTTTTTTCCTAGTTTTTGGGTCCCCGACTTCTGGGGTCATTTTGAGGCCCTAAACAACGTTTTTAGGGCTCACCACAGTCAAACTGTAGATGGAGCTAGAGGATAATGGCAACATGTGTAGTCCTCAGATAGACCTTTCCAACAAGATATTGTGCTCCTAAAACAAAGATCGTATTCAAAAGTTACGACCCCGCGAAGTTGATGTACTAGCTTACCCCAACGAGGCTCACATGAATTTTAGTTCTTCATTTCCTAGGTTTAGGTTTTTGTATGTATAGGGTTTTGAAATTCATGTTTATTATAAGAAAGCCTTCAGAGCCTCATTGTACGCATATTCTTGCAAATGAGCGCAACCGTCACATCTCTTCTCAGAGATAAGTCACCACCATTCCAACAAGCTTGTTTTTCGCTGCATTTTATAGTTTCAACTTATTTCCTTATTGAATAGAAACCAATTTTACTATATCTATGTTATTATGTGTTAAGCATATTTTAATAATAATGTGTATACATTTCATTCTTCTCATAAAATCTGGATCAGTGGTATCAGAACGATATGTTCCTTGTCGTTCTTAATGCATGTCCCCAATGAGGTCAGGGTAAAGAATTGGATCTAGAGCTTGTTTATGTTGTGGACAAAATCTCTCGCACGCCCAAGTGATCTCTCATGTCGGGAGAAATAAATATGAAGGGACAATAGATCCTTTCAAAATGTTGCTCGAGGAATCCCTCATGCAAAAAATGAACGAGATGATGGATAGTTTTGTGCAAATCCTTTGGTGGCTACCAACAAGTGACACATCTTCCTCGAGCGGAGGTGCCACCCCCTTCAAGGTACAAATAAAATTTGATATTCCTATATTTGAAGGTCAAATAGACACAGATGTTGTAGACAAATGGTTGAATCTACTAGAAGGGTATTTTTCTATCCATAACTTTTCGAATAGAGAATAGATTACTTTTGTGCTCCTCAAAGTTGTTCCCCATGTCAAAGATTGGTGGGAAACTTTCTGTGAGAAAAAGGAAACAAAGGAACCCTCATTATTTATAGTCATGGTCACCTAGGAGTCCTTCAGGGATGCTATTCAGGAACAATACTACCATGTGAGAAGTTATGATGACCTGTATACAAAATGGACCACACTGCAGTAAGAAAAAGACCAAGCAATACCGGAGTTCACAAATATCTTCCATACCTTGTGCACCAAGATGGGTATCAAATATTCTAAGAGACATTTGGTTCTCAAGTATCGCGGTGGTATGCATAAATACATATAGGTCGAAATGGATTTTTTGAACATCTCATCCTTGGGCGCGCCCTATCAATATGTCATCAAAATCAAGTAGAAGCTCAAACAAAAGACATGACAATTTGGGCCTTAGAACCTCTCATCCTTGGGCGCGGCCTATCAATATGTCATCAAAATCAAGTAGAAGCTCAAACAAAAGACGTGACAATTTGGGCCTTAGAACCTCTCACAGCAAAAGCAAGGAAAGGGAGGCTCCTAAACCACATAAAAAAGGCCAGAGAAAACATGGACAACATCAGGGAAACCAGTCCAAGTCGTAAGTAAATAAGGACACAAGAAAGATCAAGAAAGATATCTGGAAGTGGTGCGACTTCCATAAGAGCCCCTGGCATAACACTATTCATTTCCGCTCAAAGCAGTCATTGGTGGCTAAGGTTAAATCCTCTGAATCAGATACGAGTTCCAACTCTAAGTAAGAACCATAAGGGAGGATACAAATCATTGACGTGGAACAAAGTGCCACCATTGCTACCACCAATCTCCATCCCAGTGAACCAGACGAGCCAAAGGAAGGCGAGTGCCTTTTTCATTCACAGATGTGGGTGAAATGCACCTCGCTGCACTTCATCGTTGATAGAAGTAGCCATAATAACCTCATCTCAGTGGAGGTCATCGAGCGGTTAGACCTGCTGACAACATCACACCTGCATCCCTACATCATTGGATGGATACACCAGGGAAGTGATCTTTGCATCAACCAACAATGTCACTTGTCATACAGTATCAAGCCCTTCAAAGATGAGGTATTGTGTGATGTTGCTCCTATCTAAGTTTGTAATGTTCTTTTGGGCCAAACTTATTTATGGAAACGTCATGTTGTATATGATTCTAGGCATCGCAGTGTCATTATTACTTTGAACAGGAAATTGTATAGGATACCCGAGGCAGTCCCACCTAGTGTTATTTCCTTGATCTCTGCCAAGCAATGCAGGAAGGTCATCTCTTAGATCAGGAAGTTTGTCTTCTTCGTGATTCGCTCTAAGAGTGAGTGAAATATCACAGCCACATCTAGGGCCGCCACGACCAACCTCTCCACACAGCAGAAGGAAGTGGATAAGGTCATATAAGAATACTCATATATCTTCTCCTCACTTACCAGGGTACCTCTGCACTGTCAGGTCAAGCATCCCATTGATTTGAGCCCTGATGCACTACTACCCAATGGGGCAGTCGACTATTTATCTCTCTTAGATAATGAGGAGATCAAGCGATAGATCCAAGAAATGATCCACAAGGGGAACATATTTCCTAGCTCATTGCCTTGTGGGATCCCAATCATGCTGGTGCAGAATAAATACGTGACCTAGCGACTCTGCATTGATTATTGGGCCCTAAATTAAAATCAAAGTCTGGAACGGGTACCCAATTCCCCGAATTGATGACCTCCTTGATCAACTCATGGGGGACAAATACTTCAGTAAGATTGATCTGAATTCTAGCTATCACCGGGTCCCCATAGAATAGACAGATGTATGGAAGATCACCTTCAAGTCAAAAGAAGGTATTTTTGAATGGTTGGTCATGTCCTTTGGTTTGATAAATGCTCCAACAAATTTCATGAGGATGATGGACGATATCCTATGAAATCTCACCAATAATTTTGTAGTGGTGTATTTGGATGACACCCTCATCTACAACAAGACTTGGGCGAAACACTTGCAAAATGTTTAGTACGTTTTGCACAACCTGCGGCAACACAAGCCATATGCCAACATGGAAAAATTCTCCTTCGACATGGAAAGGGTCCATTACCTAGGCTACATCGTTGATCAGCATGGTGTGCATGTGGATCCAGTCAATATCTAGGTGATCCATGACTGTCCAGCCCCAACCACAATCACTGAGATTCTGAGCTTCTCGGGCCTTGCTAATTTCTATCATAGGTTCATGTTGGGATTCTCCCATATTGCATGGGCCCTCAGCCAAGTAACTAGAGGTGATGGTAAGGAAAAATTTGTGTGGGGTATGTCCCAACAACAAGAGTTCGATGATTTGAAGCAGCTCTTATGCTCAGCCCGAGTCCTTTCATTATCGAACCTACAATATACCTTTGATATTGAGACAGATGCTTCAAACTATGTTGTGGGCACCATTCTCACTCAGCAAAACTACCCTGTGGCCTATCATAGTGAGACATTATCTGATGTTGTCTGTAAGTACCCTACTTATGAAAAATAAATGTACTCCATTGTGCATGTCTGTCGCCAGTGGAGACATTACAATCTTGGAAAGGAGACATTCATCCACACCGATCATAAGACACTATAGTTCATGCAAACACAAGGCAAATTGCAAAATGACCGCCATCATAAGTGGTCAACATACTTGTAGTAGTTCCACCTCAACATCAAGTATAAAACATGAAGTACCAACTGAGTCTCTCATTGCCTCAACTGACCTCCAGTCGCAACACTCACCACGGTGCTAGAATCTTGCGGCCACGAGACCTATGGATGGCCCCAATTCTATGAGATAGACCCTGACTTCACCACCACCTACCAAATGTTGGGTGCAAACTTAGTTGTTGCTAATTTCCATCTTCAGGACTGGTTGTTGTGCCATCTGGGAAATATCTGTGTTCCATAAAGTGAGTGAGCGAAACTTATTTGGGAATCCCACTATAGTCAGGTGGAAGGAAACTTTGGCGTTGAAAATACATTGGAAGTGCTACAAAAACATTTATACTGGCCGAAACTTCGACAGGATGTCAGGAAGTATATCAGGTCCTGCACTTCCTACACTATTTCCAAACCGACCACTAAGAAATAGGGCATGTACACCCCTCTACCGACTCCTAACAGGCCATGGGAATCCTTCTCAATGGACTACATGTTGGGCTTATCATCCACCAAGAAGGGAAATGTATGCGTTTTTGTGGTTGTTGATCTCTTTTTGAAGATGGCAATTATGGCTGCCTGCAAGAAGAGAATCACAACAGAGGCCACTGCCAAGCTCTTCTTTGAATCAATATGGGTACATTTTGGAATTCCACAAACCATTGTCTCATATTGGGATAGTCGGTTCCTCAACACATTTTGGTCGAGCCTCTGGTCACTACTAGACACCAATATCACCAAATCCATTTCCTCCCGCCCCCAAACATATGGCCAAATTGAGTTCATCAATCGGATGATCATGCATATCCTGCACATGTACAATTCCAAGCACCCCTGCACATGGGGTGAGATTCTTCCATATGTTCAACATAGCTACAGTCGAACCCTACATAGCTCAACTGACCACAACTCCTTTCATGTGGGGTTGGGATTCCAACCATTGGGTCCCATGGATGTTGCACCACCCCTTACGACCACCTCAATTGACTTGTCCCATGCTCGAACTGAAGATGACAAAGCCACCTGGTTCATTGAGTAGATCCATCACATCCACCAACAGGTTCAATATATTTTATAGAATTCCAATGCCAAGTACAAGGAGCACCATGACCAACATCAGGTGCCACACAAGTTTTAGGTGGGAAACAAAGTTTGGTTGCACTTGTAGAAACAACACCTTACAGGGCCCCATTAGAAGCTTCTCCAACTCCATTATGGACCTTACACCATCACCAAGGCTATGGGTGACAATGA
>JZKD02S1885436.1:279263-292227 GCA_000966675.3 Picea glauca
AATGCAAACAAAAAAATTTCTAAACAATAACAAACGATGTTTGGCAATTATATAAAAAAATCTTTCGGCCGAACTAGTTTTCGGCCGAAACATATTTCGGCCGAATAATCTTTCGGCCGAAAAAATATTCGGCCGAAAACTTATTGACGGAAAAAAAATATCCGGCCGACCAAATTTCTTCACGCAAATCGAGGGCCCGGTTATGGGTCYGTTTGATTTGACGTTTATTTTTTYGGCYGAGCAATAGTTCGGCCGAAAAATCTATCTTTCGGCCGAACAATATATTTAGTTCGGCCGAAAGTTGGTTTTCCGAAATTTTGGAGACCCGATTGTCACAAAAGTGTAACCCACCTTCGTGATTCCACCCGGAGTTGACCATAAATAAAATGTTTCAATGTCCACTTTAAATAAAATATTTTTATATCAACTCTCTCTATCTTTAGAAATTGAAAATAATTTTTTTCTTAGTAGGAATAAGTGCTTGAGGGAGATGTGTAATTCCTTCATTTCTCAACATGGAGTTGATGCATAGCACTTAAAAAGATATTAATACAAAAAAATATTGTAAAGTCCACCTTAAATAAAATTTTCAATATCAATTTTATATGTATATGTATATCTATATATGTGCCCTCAATGAATTTGGATTTGCACATCCTTCTTGAGAGGCCAACTTTAACTATTTTATGAAATTTTAATGGTTGATACTTGGGAAAAATATCATTTTCTTGTAATTTTACAACAACTTAGAATGATTGGATGGAGGCCATAGGAGGAGGGTTTCCATAAGTAGGTGACTAGGGTTGAAGCTTAGTTAAATATAGTCTTGATGGTGTTAGAGAGAAAAGGTGTGGAGGTTACACATAGTATGGAGGAGGAAGACCTTGACTATTTCACAAATATGTTAGAAGGACAAAAAATTTGGACCAGTATGGTGATTGGTAGATCATGTGACATGTTAGATTTCTATAATATTTATCAGTTGGGGTCTCATCCGGTATAAGCGAATATTGTGTTTATACTAGGTGAGTTGGTGCAAGAGTTGAATGCATAAGGTGATGAGACCTTGGACGTTATGGAGGAGAGGGTGGAAAGACTCTTCATTGATCTAATAAAGGGTCGTCAATGCACACGTAGTATGTCGCATGCATAGATTTATGAATTTAATATTGCAAATCTATGAACCTTAATCACTTGGTCATATGAGCACAAGGAATTACACACATAATATTTGATTCCTCAACCCTTTGATTGAGGTAAGTAATGAATTTAAATTTCAATGCAAATGTGTAAAAGCACAAAGGGAGAATTTCTATGTTTTAGGGTTTGTTGGTGAATTGTTAGATCTAAAGCTCTTGAGTAGAGCCCTTGATTTGATTTTGAATTGTTATGGCTACACTTTGAAGAGGTTTCAAGTAAACACAAGTGGTAGAATTCCATTAAAAAGGATTAGGATTCTATTAGCCTAAATCTGGGAGGTAAAACCAAGTTAAATGTTATAATGGATATGGGAGACTAGGCATTGTGTTAGGTAGCTAGAGAGGTAGTGGGGGGCCTGGAGGGCCCATAGTGATAATAGTAGAGGACATTCAATGTAAGGTGGACTAGGTCCACTATAGTATTAAATAAGACCCACTATTGTAGTTAGATATAATAAACGTAAGAGGAATTCTTAGAAGGTTTTGCTTCTAGAAGGTTCCTCCTCTAGAATGTTCTTAGGTGGATGGTAGCACTATATAAAGGGGTTCAAGCAATGCAATGAGATATGAAGAGAAGTATTGTATTTGGAACAATAGATCAATAGGAGGATGTCCCCTCGAAGAGGCAAGTGAACAGGATAAGATCCCTTCCATAATATGATCCATTGTATGGCGTTGCCCTACCTCGAGGGTTTTCTTATAATAAAAGTGTGGTTCTTCTATATTGTTCTCTGAATCTTTTTGTTGTTTTTGTATGCAAGTATTTGGCTCTTAACAAGTCTCTGAATCTTTGTGGTGTTTCTGTATGCAAGTATTTGTTTCTTAATAAGTATTTGAATATTTGTGGTGTTTCTGTATGCAAGTATTTGGTTCGTAACAAGTGGTATTAAAGCACTTTCCTTGGAAAGAAGTGTGGGCAATTTTTTTTTATTTTTGTAGATTTTTTTAGAGAAGAAAAAGAGGGGCACGACATTCAGAACAATTTATGTAGATTTATGTGTAAAATTTGCAACATCGGGTTGTAGATATGAGTTCCTCTAAAAAAAACACCCAATTTAAAAACACAAAAAAATCATCCGAAACGGAGTCCAGGAAGTAAAGTTATCGACATTTTAAAATCTATTATTTTGGGGGGTTTTCCGTAGATGACCGCGCAATGTTTTTTTATTTTTGTAGCAACTAGGGCCAAATTTTCCAAAGACAATTACAGATCAGAGTTCCTCTTTAAAAAATAGCCGGTTTCAAAAACAAAATCACCCAAATAGGAGCTCTGGAATTGAAGATATCATTGATTTAAAATCAACCATTTGGGGGGGTTTCATGACAACGGAGGGACTACAGAGTTCATACCTTTTCTTAGGGTGATTAGATTGATATCAAATCAGTGCCATTAGATTAAAAATTTTAAGATGTTTCTTTTGGTATATTATATGATGTATTTCCAATGGATATTGGCTCTCAAATCCTCATGGGTGTTCTAAGAAGGTTTGAAGCCCTTGAGCACCATTTGGAAGAGGGTCTACAAGATATTAGGGACAACTTTCACAATATTCAAAGGACCTTGGATAGCATGCAGGAGAGACATCTTATGGAAGATATCAGAGATGGATATAACTAAGAAGTATATGTTTGGTATGATTTAGAAGCCGATTGTGATGATTGGTATATGGATAGTTGTCATTTTTGGGATGACAACCACTTTCATATTTTATTTGATGACTCTACTCCACCTTTTGTAGAGAACATCAATGTAACAAATCAAGAGCCGATTATGATTACCAGTGTCCATCTTGCATATTCTATAGTGGTAATATTCTTTCCAGATTCAACTACATCTCTTTCCCATTATGTGGATGGATCTTCTTATTTGGATCCACATGATAGGTGTCAATTTTTGGAGCATCATTTTCAGTTGGTTATTGTGTTCCAATTTTTTCCATGTGGAGTTCACATTAGAACTTGGACATGGGACCCTGGTTTACAACGACGATCGGACTGCTTCAACATGGTGGCTTTGATTTCTCCATGGGACCCTGGTTCTCTAATCTACTTCAACACTATGGTCCACACTTATCCATGGGACCCTAGTATATGGTTGTACATCAAGCATTGGGGACAACACTTTCATAAGGAAGATGGAATGTTAGGTATCTAGAGAGGTATTGGGGGGTCCAGAGGGCTCATATTGATAATAGTAGAGGCCACTCAATGTAAGGTGGACTAGGTCTACTATAGTATTAAATAAGGCCCAATATTGTAGTTAGATATAATAAATGTAAGAGGACCTCTTAAAAGTTTTTGCTTCTAGAAGGTTCCTCCTCTAGAATGTTCTTAGGTGGTTGGTAGCACTATATAAAGGGGTTCAAGAAATGCAATGATATATGAAGAGAAGTATTATATTTGGAGCAATAGATCAATAGGAGGATTCCCCCTCGAAGAGGCAAGTGAACATGAGAGGATCCCTTCCATAATAGGATTCATTGTATGGTGTTTCCCTACCTCAAGGGTTTTCTTATAATAAAAGTGTGGTTCTTCTATATTTCGCTTGGAATATTTGTGGTGTTTTTGTATGCAAGTATTTGGTTCTTAACACATTGGTAGGTTGATTTCTTCAGAAAAAGATAAGCAATGAGGAATTGAAGACTTAGGAAAATCTCAATTTTGAACTATCTATGGGGTGCTCCTTGCAAACCATCATCCTAGTAAATTTTGGTTGGTATGGGGTTTTAGTTCGGGTGAAGAAGTGGAGAAAATTTTTCACCAATGGTTGAGGTGGGTCATACAACCTTTGTTCTTAAAGAAATTTCACATGGAGTTCGACGCTTGGTAAGCTAGAGTGAATATTGTCCTAATGTGGGTTAAAAAAGGGCTACCTCTAATATTTTTGTTTGAAGAGTTTCTTGAGGAAATTGGAAATGCATTAAAGGAATTTTTTATGAAGCAAAAATAACTTAACTAGACATAGGATATTATGGAGTGGATACCATTCTAGTAGGGTTGGAGGTTAGAAAACATTTGATGGAGACAATGGATATTGAAAGGGGTGTTGACCATTTTTGTCTTAATCTATACTATGAAGGAATACCCTTCATATGTGTGCATTGCCAATATTATGGACTCTGGAACTTGAATGGAAATTCTTGAGTATATGGAAGATATGGGAATTGAGGAGGCATTTGAGAGGTTTGGAAATGGTTGAGTAGGAGATATTCCAAATTCCAAAAAGGAAGGAGGGTGTGGGGGTACAAGCAACCTTGTATGATCCTCATAATGACACTTTGGAAGCATATTATCATCCCATAGATCTAGGGTAGTACAAGGAACCTAACCTAGATGCGATAAGAGACAATAAAGAGAACAAGTCCAAATCGAGTAAGACATCAGTCACACTCTCTAAATAAAAGTAATTCTTTATAAAAATGATTTTTTGTGACATGGGGAACTGAGGTTGGAACCAAAGGTCTAGAATCCTCGAGTCATTTTCTGCCCAATCTTTTTGGAATAAAGAACCCCAACCCCCTTCCCCTTATACATATTCCTGGAAATGTAGAAGTATTAGAAGTCGCTAAAATTCTTAATGGACACTCAAACCCTTTCCTAGACTATGATATGCATGGGAAGGAAATTCAAGATTCAAATACCCTGAGTGTTGTGAAGTATAATATATGACCTAGATATAAGGGTACTCTCAATTTTGTAGGTAAGGTGGTAGGGGTTTTGGGTTTATTTGAGGATAAAAATCCAAAATCCAATCAAAGGGGAAGGATATCCTACATTTCCATGGCCTCAAACAAGTGTCTTTATAAATACAATCAAAGTGTAAGGATATCCTACATTCCCATGTCTCCAAAACAAGTATCTTTATAAATCCAATGTGGGAAACAATTATCCTTGATAGGGGCTCTTAGAGAAAATTCCCCTTTTGAGGGTACAAAATGAATTTTCTCACCCTAAATCGCAGAGGGTTAGCTAACCCCTCAATGAAGTTGGCATTAAATATATTAGTTGACAATATCAAACCTTCAATTATTTTGCTTCAAGATATTGTGATAGACAAAGAGAAAATCACTCAGGAGTTATCAAAATTGTTTAGTAATTGGGAATTCATCTTTATAGATGCCATTGGGAGATCAAGAGGGAACATAACTGGGTGAAAGAAATTCTCCTTTACTCTTACTAATTCTTGGTATTTTCCTTTAGGATTAGGAACCTCCCTTTTCTCTTTGGATTTGAGGAAAGATATCATAGTGTTGAATGTTTATGGTCCTTACATGGATAGGGTGTAATACTGAGATACATTTTTCAAAATGGATTAGTAGTGGTAGGGGGATACTTGAAATTCACTCTAGGAGAACTAGATTTCTATGGTTTTATTGCACATTTATGATTCCTTTCAAGGTATTTTCTTAGAAAATTTGAAGAGGTTGGTCTATTAGACATAGAACCAACTAAACTTTCCCCTACTTGAAGAAACAAGAGAGTGGTAGAAGCCATAATTTCCAAGACGCTTGATTTTTTTTTAATTTCTAGATTATTTCTTGATGAAGTCATTTAGATAAATCAATGGGTCACCTTAGGGGGGGAATTCTGATCATAACCTTGAAATGTTGGAAATTTCACTTTCTTTAGAGAAACCTGCTATCCCCTTTAAATTGAATCCATGATGGATGAATATGGATGAGATTGTAGGGAAAATCAAATTTGTTTGGAAACCTAATAATGATAACCTGAGAGAATTGTATTCCATACAATTTCATCAAAACTTGAAAGAAAAAAATAAGACCTAGCAACAAAATGGGAAAGTGACAAAATGAAGAGAGATGATAGGGTTCTTAGAGAAGTGGAGGAGGCCTTGGATCAAATATATAATAGTGAAGGGTTTGGGTATATGAGTAAGGAACAAAAACTCTAAGTAAATATTCTATAAGAATTCTAGCAAAAGAAAAAGAATGGAGGCTCAAGAGAAGGGTGTTATGGCTACATCCATGTGATGAGAATACAAAGGTTTTTCATAGACATGCAAATTGCATAAATAATTTTAATTCGATATGGAAAATTAATAAAGGATATGGTAATTGGAAAAAAATTTCAAATACATGGCATCTGACCTAATCAATTATTTCTCTTCCCTTTTCAAAGAGGACACTCATGATACAATAGTAGAGATAATTAGGCTATCAAACTCCTTCCCTATATTTGTCAATCATGAAGACAACTAGGGCTTGTTAAAGGAAGTTGAGAAAGAAGAAATTTACCATAAATTAAGTAAGTTCAATCATAAATGAAGAGGAGGGACTAAAAGAATAAAGAATACATTTTGAAAGTTTAACATATTCAATGGCTACATTATTACTTCTTACCCACAATATGTGTCATAGTTAACAACTTGAAACTAATCTCATACCAACAAACCATAGAGGGTGGGATGGGGAAGGGCATTATTAGAGAATTTATATTATATAAATTCTCTAATAATGCCCCCCCCCCTCCCACACCATTGATAACCCAATGTTATCATGGCATGCTATATATTCTTACACAAGAACTTGAACCTCTCTTTAGAATTGAACAAAGAATTCAAGCATTACAAATTTTTTTAGGTAAATCACCCTCTAAAATCCTATTGAGATATTCTATAATTGATATTATAGAAAATTGTTTACTAGAAGAATACTTGTTGTATAACTTGAACCCTTTTTCTTTTTAGATAACCACATATGGCCCAAAATTACATGGCACATTTTGTTTCATAATTCATAATACTTGGAGGCATAACAAATTGGTTCATTATATGTTATACAAACAAACCTCATAATGGTTGGTAAATCTATGTTAACTCTGAATATTATCTAAGTGTCCATATGTGCCACCCAACCGTTTCTAGTTTGTTCCCATGTAATCACCTAGAAACTCAAAATCATACAAGGAAAAACTACAAACTCAAAACAAGAAGGGGAACTAAAAACAACTCCCAACTTCAAAGGGAATAAGAAGACCTTGGGATTGCTATATAATCTTTACAACTCATTTAAAAAATCAGGTAGGAATAGATTTATAATAAAACAACTAATTTTAGAAACCAAAAATCAATATACCTTGGCGTCAAAAGAGAAATGTTTCACCCATATAGTATTTGAACCTCTGGAAAAAAAAATTCCATCATCCAACACCATTATACCATCAATAATGAAAATAATGGATATGAATATACTAAAACCATCATAAAATCAAGATAGCCTCAACATACCTTATGCGCATATTTTGTCTCTCCATCTCTTCACTTTATAGAGAATTGGGAGGAAAAAAAAAAGAGCAGATAACAAAGAAATAAAACATAATGACCTTCAGGATGTATATACATGTTAAATTTCAAATGGAAAATATAATAATATTCAATTTTCATGACTTAGGAGAAAACTCAAAAGAGTGGGGGTGTTGGGGTTACCACCATGTCATGTCCCCATTATCAGCACCACGAAAAAATTTGCTTTGATACTGTTTGTGACATACCCAGAACAATGAACTAGAAGTTTTCTCATCTGCAAATCTGAAACATACCCATTGCCCAAGTACTTCCAAATTCTTCTTCTTAGGAAAACTATGAATTTATGTTCCATTCTTTTAATTCAAGAAACACATGAATCCAATGCATACAATTCACCAGAACATACTAAACCATAAAATAATATGAACAACATTCCATGCATGAGATTAATAGAAATAATACACAAATAAAAACATCACATAGATCATAAATACACAGCGGAACATAAATTACAAAGAAAACACAAAGATCACTTATGTTTAATTAAGTCATTCACCAACTAGTTGCAGACATCAGACATTCCACCCAACCATAGACACTATTGTTCCAAATATCAACAGTAGGTCATCGCTAAGCGAGGGATTCAAATCTACAAGGACATATCCTAGGTTGACTCTAAAACAAACAACAGTTAACTACCAAGCTCTCATGGTTTTCCCAACCACAAAACAATCATACTTTACCATATCTCTCCCCCTTCAGCCTGCACAACCCAAAGAAATGGACCCCTTTATTTGCAATTCAGTCCTTCAGGCTATTCTGATTCTTTTCTAGCACTCCAGTTGTACTAGTAAGGAATCTCAATGATGGAAATTCCAAGGATTCTCAGTTGTGGAAATTTCTTTCACAACTACCATCGTTCTCATGCACACAGGAATCCATTCCTTTATGGAATAATCAATATTTCCTTACAACCATCTAGAAATGTCTCTCCACCTCCAGCCATTTGTTTCTATTTCATCCCCATCACATGAATCAACAAGAATGAATGAGGAACCAAATGATTGAAAAAAAAAATGAATGAGGAAATCCCCAAATGAATGAATGAATGAATGAATCCCCAAACAACTCACGTGCATGGTTTAAATATCTAGGATGCCTAAGGCACAACCTGGTCTCACCAAGAGACTTATGTGCTCCCTCATTCTTTCCCCAACACAAGCATGGGTAAATAAATAATTAATAAGAGGAGTAGCATACCACCACCATCTCTCATGGAATCATAGGCCCCTATAAATCTTGTCCTTGTTTGTATTGCAGCCAACAAAGTATTTCATTAATATATTCGAAGTGTCACATTTCTCGACACCCCAAACTTTCAACATACTGGTTCACCATCCTGAGTCATATTTACATAATTACATTCTAGTTTATAGGGATTGACACTGGGGGTTTTACAACCCCCTCCCCTTATTTTTTCATTGTCCTCTCTGCACAACACCATATTGATGTTCTTAATATTATAAAGATAGCATTTTTTACCTTTAATCCACACAGGAAGTCCAACCGATGTTAATATACATAGGAAATATGGAATCAAAATATTCATATGTAGACACTCCGACCCAAAACATGCATAATGATCTCACAATTTACATTTCTAGCAGCAGTTCCAACCAACAAGCTCTCATTCCCCATCATCCTACAAAACCCAAGGAATTGTACTTCCTTCTTTTCATTTCAGTGCCTTAGGATATATGATCTGGATTTAGGAGTGGAACGAACTAATTAACAGACTAAATACAATAAACACAAAGATATGAATAATAACACAAATATCTAGTGAACAATATCTTCTATTAAATAATGAAATAGGCTGAAACTATAAAACTGCAGAACTGAAACACTTGCTCAAATGGTGGTAGCTATCTCTGAGAAGAGATGTGGCTACTACATGCATTCGTTTGAGAAGAATGTATTTCAATGAGGCTCTAGAGGCCTTTTTGATATTACTCATGAATTCAAAAACCCTAGACATCCAAAAACCTAACCCTAGAAGGTGAAATGCCAAACGTCATGTGGGCCCTATGGGTAAGTTGGTGTAATTTGGTACCTCAACTTCTAAGGGTCGTAACTTTTTCATACGACCTCCATTTTAGGCACGTGATATCCCGTTGGAAATTTCTTTCAGAGATATACACATTTTGCTGCCAAACTTTGACTTCGTCTATAATTTGACTGTGGTGAGCCAAAAAAACAACTTTTAGGGCCCCAAAACCTCCCTGGAAGTACAACAAGATGTGATGACATGAAAACATACAAAATAATCCAGTTGGATTAGGCAATAGGCCACCCATATCCACCTAGAAGATGTGTGGGGCTTCAGACAGCCCCAAAAGTGTAGAAACCACAATTACAAAGAAGTACAAAAGAACATGTTGAACAAAAAAATGGACACGAGTAGCCAGTTGGAATAGGTGGGTGGCCACCAATATCCACATAGATCAATCCCCCCCCCCTTAGAAAGAAATGGTCTCCATTACATTGATTTCCCCCATCAGGTGAGGAAACTTCTACTAGATTTGGCCCTGGGTGAGCCACTTTCCTTGGTGTAGGATTTTCTCTACCTTGACAACCCGATAAAGTTGGATCTACTGCTGGAAAGTTCCCACCTTTGTTTCCACTATCTGATAAATAGATGTTTGTTCCATGCAGTTAGGGTTGAGCTTTGTTGGTGTCAGTTGTTCTGCGATCTCACAGGTGTCCAATAATGGGGGAAAATATGGCCGAAGTAGGTCCACATTGAATACTAGATGCAGACCAAGGAAGGGTGGAGTGTTGAGCTCAAAATCATTGATACCCACAACCTTGGTGATAGTGTAAGGCCCATAATGAAGTAGGTGAAGCTTCCGATGGGGCCCTGTGAGACGCTCCTTATACAAATGTAACCAGACTTTGTCGCCAACCTAAAACTGGTGTGGTACCCTATGTTGATCATGGCACTGCTTTTACTTAGCATTGGATTTCTGCAAAATATCTTGGACCTATTGGTAGATGTGCCAAATTTGATCAATGAATTTGGTGGCTTTTTTTATCACATACTGATTAGGGGAAGAGTCTGTCTATGCGATGACAAGAGGAAGTACAACATTAATGGGTCCCAATGGTTGGAATCCCAGACCCACTTGAAATGGGCTATGGTTGGTGGAACTATGGAGAGCCTTGTTGTAACTATTTTGGACATATGGGAGACTCTAATCCCATTTACATGGATTCTTAGAATTGTACATGCACAGGATGTGCACAATCATCCGATTTTCGACCTCTATTTGGCCATCAGTTTGGGGAAAGAAAGCAATGGATTTTGTGAGCTTGGTTTCCAACAAAGACTAAAGACTCGACCAAAAGGTGCTGAGGAACCTATTGTCTCAGTCGAAGATGATGGTCTATGGTATCCCAAAGTAGACCCACACTTGTTCGAAGAAGAGATTAGCAGTATCTATCACTATGAAATTATTCTTACAGGTTGTGAGGATGGCCATCTTTTAAAACTGATCAATGACCACAAACACACAGTCATTTCATTTCTTGGTGGATGACAAGCCAGACATTTAATCCATTGAGATGGATTCCCAAGGCTTCTCAGGAATAGGGAGAGGGTTGTATAAGCCTTGCTTGTTTGTTGACGTCTTGTCAATTTTTTTTCCAATAAAAATGTTTCTGAAGAATGACCATAGTTTTCTCCATGCCAAAATGTCCTGCCACATGACTGTAGTGGGCTTCCCAAATCATCTTTACACGCTTGCTTGTAGGAACACAAATATGGCGCAGGTTTCATAAGAGTCTTTACTGAATGTGAAAATCAATGACAATTGCGCCTGTACCCAAGAGATGATAAGTGGTGGCGAAGTCTGGATCTTGTTGATAAAGTTGGGGCCACTTAGATGTTTCATGTCCACATGAATGGAGCACAATGGTGAGTGCAGCCACAGGAGGTCAACTGAGGTAGTCAACGACATGATTAGAGATACCTATCTTATAATTTATGTTGAGATGGAACTACTTCAAGTAGGTGGACCACTTCTGATGGAAGTCATTCTGCAATTTTCCTTGTGTCTGTATGAAATATAGAGGCTTGTGATCAATGTGTATGATTGTCTCTTTCCTAAGAATGTAATTTTTCCATTGACGACATGCTTGTACAATGGAATACATTTCCTTGTCATAGGTGGGGTATTTCTGGACAATATCAGAGAGTGTCTCACTATGGTATGCCACTGGATCCCCATGCTGAGTGAGAACTGTGCCCACAACATAGTCAGATGCAGCAGTCTCAATCTTGAATGGTTTTTTCAAATCGGGCAAGGAGAGTACTGGAGATGAGCACAAGCGATTCTTGAGATCATAGAATGATCATTGTTTCTCCTTCACCCACATGAAATTGGACCGACCTCTATCTTTGGTCACCTATCTGAGGGCCCATGCAATATGGGAGAATCCCAACATGAACCATCAGTAGAAGTTGGCTAGTCCCAAAAATCTATGAAGCTCGATCAGTGTGGTAGGGGGTGGATAGTTACAGATGACTTGGATATTAGATGGATCAACATGTACCCCATGTTCATCAATGATGTATCCCAAGTATTGGACCATGTTCATGCCAAAAGATAATTTTTCCAAGTGGGCATAAAGCTTGTGTTGCGATAGAGTGCTCCAAATCTGTTGAATATGCCGCATGTTCTCCTCCCATGTTTTGTTGAAGATGAGGATGTCATCCAGATATACTATCACAAAGGAGTTGGTGACAGTATCAATACATCATCCATCAACCTCATGAAAGTGGTTGGTTCATTTGTTAAGCCAAAGGGCATGACTATCCATTCATAGAGACCTTATTTAGACTTGAAGGTTGTCTTCCATACATTAGTTGGTTCGATGGGAACCTGTTGGTAGCCATACTTCAGGTCAATCTTGCTGAAGAAATTCCCCCCCTTGAGTTTTTCAAGAAGGTCATCAATCTTGGGAATGGGGTAGTGGTTCCTGACTGTGATTTTTTTTAAGGCTCTGTAATCAGTGCAGAATCACCAAGTCTCGTCCTTCTTCTGTACCAGTACAATTGGGCTTCTGCAAGGGGAGGATATGGGTATGATGTGCCCCTTTTGAAGAATCTTTCAGATATGGCGCTTGATTTCATCATTCTCCATCAACGAGTACTTATAGACTGGTCCATTATGTAGAGGTTCGTCGGGGGTCATATCGATTGGATGATTGACTTGGCAGTGTGTCAGTACCCCTGTAGGTGATGAAAAGATGTCTTTGTATTCTTCCACGATTTTGTCCACTTGCTTTTGCTGCTGTTTGCACCCAATTCGTCACTAGGTGAGAAAATTAAGAGTGCTTACATGCCCAATTGGGCTCTGCTAGGCATGACAGCTGTAAGGTAAAAGGTTAGAAAGAAAAACAACAAAGCTATTAACAAGAATTAAACTAAAACAAATAA
>JZKD02S1885436.1:303610-333988 GCA_000966675.3 Picea glauca
AGTATCTCATGTACAATATATTTTCATGGAAACAATTACAAAAATTCACAAAGTGATCTCATAATTATTTACAGTTAACAATTCAATCACTTCCATTAATCCAACTATTAACTTGATTGGACCCATAATTCTCTACACATGTATTATCAGCCAATATTTTCTTTCTTCTATCTATCAATATTTTCATTATTATGTTCCCTTGATAGATATTTTCTATAATCCATCATTATGTAACTACTTTAACCTACAACTTTCTTGTTGCAATATCTAACAACTCTTGAAATGTTCTCAACTTCATAAGTTAGTAATAATCACATCATTTCATCTATTAGAATAATAATTTCTATGCAATATAATATATGCATGTATTAACCAAAATGCATTCAATAATAGCTTTAATCATACAAAAAACTCCATCTCATCATGCAGGTGTAAAACTCTACCACTTGCACACTTTTATAACATATTCATTTATACCTATTCAATGCACCTCTACATTGATTTCCAAATTTCTTTTTCTCATTCATGAATCCGACCATGGTGAATTGGAAGGTCTGACCAATTCCTTGACACATCATCCACACACTTCTTATTGCTTGCTCAACCATTTAGATTCCTTCCTTTTCAACCCAAACACAACACCAAGAATATAATTCTTTGGTGCTCTTCAATGTTGTAAAAAAGGTTGCAGTCCAAACATCAATTATAGCATGAATATTATAGGCTATTTGTGTGGCATAGTAGCCTTTCCATATCCAACGATGTCATGGAATTACACATGACTAGATTCATTGGCATTCATTTCCATAACAGGTTTATACGCCCTTATTTTCTTTGGTTATTAACCCATGTCTACAAAAATTTACTGACATGCTATTATGTCATATGAATATATTATAAAGTTAAAAAATATCATAGGCCTTGAGCCTTTACCATACCGAATGGTGAATCATTCCAACGAATGCATTCAAAACACATAATAATATCACTTTAAAAAGTTAAATTTTTGCTGAGGAAAATTCTTACCCAAGTTCTCTTCAACGATTATTCAACATAATACATCAAATCCATACATGCATAGATGCCATTTAATTGGTTTGATGCTACCTAATTAGTTGGTATTAGTAGGAGATACCATGTCTCCTTCACCAACCTCTTATTCAACATTTCATCTTCTTGTTGTTTCCTTCATAAGGATGGCTTCCATATGCAACACCATCAATACTTTCAGCCATGCAATAAATTCCTCTTTCCTGGCACAACCATCATTAGCAACTTTAATATTCATATATATAATAATATAATGCTCCTAGTCTACAACATGTTATATGTACTCTCAAGCACTGATCCAAATTATGTTGAGAACGAAATTAGATACAAACAAAAATATAGCACATAACACAGAAATACAAACAAAAGGCATTGTTACCAATCTTTTCAAGAACCTTGAAAGGTCCATATCTAATTGGTTTCAGTTTTCTACCTTCTCCTTTAAGCCTCTCTTTGCTAATGTAAAGACAAACTTCATCTCCAACTTGGAAACTGTGATCAACATGATGCTTGTCATGTCTTGTCTTGTACTTAGATTGGCTCTTTTCTAATTGTTCTTATACCATTTGATGTACCAAATGAATTTGTTCAATGAACTTTTATGCCCTATCAATGTCATGTTGACCATCAATAGAAATGACTTTCCCAAAGATACAATCTAAAGGAGATTTGGGAAAATAACCAAAACATGCTTCAAATGGAGATGTTTGAGTTGAAGAGTGCTTAGCCGAGATATAAGCATGTTGAATGTAGTGTAAGTGCTCATCCCAAAGCTTAGGATGCTTGCTGCAATAACCACAAAGAAGATGCACCACTATTCTATTAACCACTTTTGTTTGACCATCGGTTTGCGGATGAAAAGATGTGGTCTTTTTCAGTTTGGTGTCCATGAGTGCCCATAAAATTGACCAAAATTTCCCAATAAATTGAGGATCTCGATCAGAAATAATGGATTTAGGCAACCCAAAATGTACCCAAACATGTTGAAAGAACATTTGTGTCATTTTCTCAGCTGTAACCTGCTTCTTACAAGTCATCAAAATACACATTTTACTGTAACAGTCAACCACAACATAACGATAATCATGATTCTTTTTAGACATAGGTAGACCTCCTACAAATTCCATGGAAATGCTTTCCCAAGGATGAGAAGGAACTGGAAGTGGAGTATACAAAACCAACTTTCTATTGCTAGGATTGCTTGTAGCACATAATGAACATCCTCTGACATATATTGAAACACTTTCATTCATTTTAGGCCAAGAGAAATACCTTTGCAAATTATCCACCATCTTGCCTACACCAAAGTGATCAGCAATAAGAGAAGAATGAGCTTCCCTTATAATGTTGATTCTTTCACCGTGTGGAATACATAGCTTGCCAAGATGATACAAAAACTTATCATGCACATGGTAATCTAATTCCTCAACATGGCTAGAATGAAACAAAGTCGCATACACCTCTTTAAAATCAACATCTAAAGCATACTGTTCAACATAGCTCTCATGCATGATAGGATTATGCTTAAGAATAACTAAAGCACTAATAATAGGCCTAGAAATCATATAAAAAACTTTGTTATAAATTCCTTTCGTATACCTTATAACCAAGTGGAATTGTTTTAGAAAACCCATCCATCTGAAGTTCCTTTCTTGTTGTAGCTTTGTTTGTGATTGTAAGTATTGCAATGGTTGATGATCTGTGTGAATGATAGTTTCTTTTCCCAACAAGTAATGTTTCCATTTTTTCACACTTTGCACCAATGCATACAACTCCTTATCATAAGTAGGATAGTTAATCACAACACCATTAAGAGTTTCATAATGAAAACAAATGGGCTTACCATGTTGTAACAAGACTGCTCCCATAGCATAATTTCTTGCATCAATTTGGATTTCAAAAGGTTGTCTCAAATTTGGAAGTTCAAGAACAGTGGCTGAACTGATTTTCTCCTTCAAAGTATCAAAATCCTTTTGTTTCTTGCATCCCCGTTGTAAAACTTGCTTGATTCTTGTCATTGCATGTAATGGAGCTGCAATTAAAGAGAATTTAGCAATAAACTTTCTCCAATATTGGGTTTCTCCCAAAAATATTCTTACCTTTGTCACATTGTTGGGCTTGGACCACTCCAATATGACTTTGACCTTGGAGGGATCAATTTTAAGTTCTCCTCCTCCAATAATATACCCCAAGTCAGTTCTCAATTTTAACTTTGCAACCTTAGCTGGGACACAGATCTGTGATTGTAACACCTTAACAGAGCACTTAGTTATTCCAGTTTGTTAATATTCAGATTTAGTTCACAGGGCCTCTAAACCCTAACAATAGATCAACACAGTATTCACACAGATCTAATATATTCAAGAACTAGGCATACCAATAGAGATCAGATCTAGCATTCATTCACATTATTTAGCACTAATCTATCATATCAGATTAATATATCATCTAACATCACACTAAGCATTGAATCACATAAACAAAAGAACAACCAAAAACACAAATCGTTCACAACACAGGATATACGTGGTTCACCCCCACCCTGGGGCTACGTCCACCAACTCATTGTCCTCTTTATTAGCTTCTTTCAATCTTCTTACATGCACAAAACATAAAAATCAACTCTGTAGAGGATAGGATATCTACACACCTTTCTAGATCCTCCTTCCTTGAGTTATAGCACAAATCATTCCATAGTCTCTTACAATCGCTTTCACTTAGCTCTGCAAGCCTCACACAATATGCACAAAGCAATTAACACTCAACACTTAACACACTTTCAACTCAATAGTCACTACTATTCACTATACACTACTTCTTACATTGCCTAGACTTCTATTTATACATTACAAAATAGGCCTAAGCATGGGTAAACCCATGGGCCGACATCCCCATACCCATTACATAAGCCGAAAACCCAAAAAGGCTTTAAAAAGGGGCTGAGATCCTGTGGTCTCCACTTTGTCTTGCGCTCCACCTTCGACAACCTATCGAAGTTCCAAAAATAGGTCAAACATGACCAAGGATCCTCAAAACTTGGTCAAGGGCCAACAACCCCCCAACACTCACCTGTGAATCATCCCGAGTCACTCTGATCTAGGTAATTCTACCTCGAAAGCCTCGTGCTTGGCTTGAGCTGCTTCAACCTGTTGTTGTGCCATGGCCTCCTGCTCATCGAACTCTTGGATAATAGCTTCATTTACAAGTCCCTCTAAGCGTTGTTCAGCTGTAGTGATGACTTGCTCTAGTTTTTCTCCTCGACCTACGATCTTTGAGAACAGTTGGAAAGCCTCATCCTGTATAGCTTTGATCCTCTAAGTCACTTCCATGACTCTACTCTGAATGGTGTGGACCTATTGTTGAGAAGTCCATTTCTCTTGGGATCTCTTCATCCTTTCAACAACATATAGGGGCTTCAACTATGCCTGTATTGTTTTTGCTTGCTTCTTTGCCTCCTGGAGCTGTGACTCCAGTGCCTTTAGTTCTATATTCTTAGTGAGTTGCTCATAAGTTTGGGCACTGTGATCACTTAGTTGTTTACATTCCATGGCAAGGGCCTTTATTCTCTCAACTGTGCTTTGAGAAGTTGCATCTCTTTGATCCCTCACATCATGTGGGGTGTCGGGCACTGCGAGGAGATCTATGTCTGTTATTATTTAATGTAGCTGCTGGATGGTTTCTGCGAGCTTCTCTACTTGATGCTCGAATCAATCTTCTTCCTTTGTCTCTAAGCCTGTCACAGAGAGAAGTTCTTTGCTGACTACTTCTTTCAATTTGAGTTGTTCTGCGAGTAATTGTTCTTTTTCTTGTTGAATATGTTCTTTCTCCTCTTCAAACTTTGTCTGGAGAAAAACCTTCTCCTGCTCTGCAACTCGGCATTGTTCTACAACTACTTCTTGCACTTGCTTCAAGGCCTGGGTGGCTTGTTATGTTTCTTTCTTTTGCGTGATGAAGGAAATTTTTTGTTGCATCAGCTAGTTGACGAAGTTGGGTTGGCTCATCTCCCAACTCTGGTTCTTCCGATGGCAGGGGTGTAGTCGACACTACATGACTAGACCGAAGGGCCTGTTGTACCCCTTAGATGTCAAAATCTATTCTGTCGTACATCTCCTCCTGCTTGGCTTCATGTTTTTGCAATATTTCCTACAAGGCATCGTTTACAATTGTGATGATGAAGTCAAAGTCATCGACAGTGAGCACAATATGCATCTTGGTCAAGGTGGCTCTGGATTTCTTTCGGGAAGAGGGTTTCAGGGGAGAAACCTTACTCTTCTTCAAGGGATCAGCCTCATCTCTAGGCGATGTTACTTCACCTTGCTTTTGCTCATATTCTTTTCCATTTATCTCTTCTACTTCATCATCACCCCCTCGACTAGGTGATACTGAAGCAATTTTTTTCTTATGCGCTGCTTAAGTCTTGGACTTATGCGGTCTTCTTCCTTCTACTGGTTCTGGGTGTGTCATGTTCTTTGTGAGTGGCCTCCGAGCTATCAAGTTCATGGTTAGAGATCTCTGCAGGATTAGCGGGGATAAGGAGGTATGCTGACCAGTCCTTAGTTATCTCCTCAAGGTCCTCTTTTGTGAGCTTGTAGTAAGACTGAAGCTCCTCCTTATGCTCATCTTCTCATGTAGTGATATATATGAAGTTTCGATCTACGTGTAACTTCATGAGTGGTCGAAACCGCTATAGGGTGTTTGGCGTCATGCGAGGTTGAGCTTCGATAGATCTCTTCAGTCGGAGATAATATGTGTGAAAGACTGCGTTCGACTGCCACTAGTTTCCCATATCACTCGAGTACCAAATCATGGTGAACTTCGTAGCAAGAGGTTTGAGAGGCTCAATGTCTAGGAAGGTCTCACCTTTCAGGATTTCCTAAGAAATAAACGTAATGAGGATTAGGAGCCAGCTAAAGTGGAACTCGTATCCCTGATCCTATGCTTCATGGAAGTGTAATTCTAGCTAGTTAACTAGGTACTTCACCCAGTTCATCTGTAGGCCTTCCATGCATTTCCCTTCGAGGTCAACGATCAACCCTATGACCTGCATGGGTCTTTTCTTCCTTACTAGCTTTCCTGCAATTAATTGGCATGTTAGGTGCACTGCGCCATTCTATATGGAAGCTACCTTGTAGCCCCACATCCCCTTATCAACATCATCGTAGGTATCCTTGATCTTCTATGCTAATGCGTGATCTGTGGATTTCCCTGGATAGAAGTCCTACAGGTCAAGTCCTTGCATACTTAATCCAGTGATCTTATGGATCAACATCAGATCGACTGTGATACGTCAGTCTAGTCATAAGTAGCCACCATGGTAACATGAGAGCAGGAGCTTAACACATGCATTAACCTCCTGGTGCCTTCCAAAGTGTGGTAGTTTCATTACATTCAATAGAGTGGAATACAAGAGGTTCATCGTCCATGGCTGGGGGATTATTTTTGAGTTCTTCCTCTTCTTCCTGGTCAAGTATTTATACAGGGTGAGCATACTATGGTTATTTCGGTCTCCTAGGTTGAAGTCATTGAACTTCAACATTGCGATCTTGTGCTGTTGTGCTCTAACTACACGTATCCCCTTTGAGAGGTACGCAATAACCATGGTGTAATCAAAATATCTTGGCACACTATCATGACTCACCATGCCGGCCAAAGGCAGGATGTAGTCGGGTAAGATGGTCGGGATTAGCTTTGCATTTGCTAGGTCATCTCTGTGCTTGGTTCTCTTTTCTGTGATAACTCGATATGGTCCAGATCTATGAGTGGTCGACGGAGAGGCTTGCACTCCTCTCGTCGATGATGCTTGTACACCCACATACATAGAAATTACTCTTTTAGTCATGAGGTTGATGAGTACCTCCTTCATAGACTCTTCGACTGCGCTAAGTTCTTCAAACATACACGCTCGTGGTTGAATATCTCAGGTTTGAGGAGTAACTACTCAATGCAATAGGATGGAACGTGATAGCTTGATGATCACTGTGAAAAATCAAATGATCTATGGGCTCAGATAATCATGTTTGGAAAAAGTGTTCTCGGTGCAAGGCTCGACAGAACAAGTAGATAACTAGGCAGAAAATTTGTCCAACTAACATGATCCCAACAGTGTGATGGCGAGCATTCTAACCACAAATGTTTTTCTACCCATTCGTGGCATCATTCTAATGGTTATACTGTTTCCAATGGATATATTTCTTCACCATGGCAAAGTGCCATGTGGCATTGTTCAACTATCCCGATGAAGTTCCAGTTTTGCAAATTTTCCTTCTGCGAAGTTCCCTCTGGAGCCTTCTGTAACTTTTCGATCTTTCATCTATTCTTACTTAGTTTTCTAGCCTTCTTTATAGTGAGCTTCATCTCAGTATTCCTCTTTTAGTTTTGATTCTTATCTCTTCTTGGCATAGTAATTTCACGTTGTTGAGATTCTTTCCTAGGATTCAAGGGCAATACTTCTTCTCTATCTAGGGTAGGTTCTTCAATCTTCTTTGAGTCTTCTTGTGTTCTTTCAACTTCGACATCCAAGTTTCTGGTTCTAAATATCTTCGATCTGTTCTCATGTTCTTCAATCAAGTGTGCATCCTCCTAGTCATGAAATATTTTAATTCTTGCTTCTTCTGCTCTAAGACTTCTTCTTCTTTCCTTCTGGACTAATCCCTTTCAATCCAAGGTTTTCCTAGTACTATATAAAATGGGGCGTTGTTCTCAATAAATTTAACAACCTCAAACTCTTCCTCTGTCAAGATTCCATGAGCACTCATAGATATCTGGGTGAGATTTCCATGTAGGTTTATCAACTTTCCTCTAAATAAATCTATTCCTCCCAATGAAGGAATCATAACAGGCTTTCCTAAAGTTTCCCAAGTTCTTTCTGTCATGATATTGACCTGTGTTTCTTCATCTAGAAGATAGTCAATGTCGAAGTCTCCTATTCTTTCTTCTATGCACTCTTTTTCTTGAATATCTCTGATAAGTTGATATTTTGGTGGTCATTCAGGGTTTCTTTCATTTGTAGAAATGCATCCTCTAATTCTTTTTGGGGTTCTGCCATCGTCTTAGTGTCTTGACCTTTCTCATGGTCTTCTTGTCTCATATTTATTCCTTGAAGTTTAGCAATCATTCTAGGGCAATCCAAAACTTCATGGTCCATAGATTTACAACAAAGACAACTGGGTCTTCTACTAGGTCATTCCTTAGCAAGATGTCCTAGTCTTCGGCAATTGTAACAAATATTTAATCCTCTCTTTATCTTAAATGATCCCAAACCTTTCTTGTACTGCGCACTAGGATCATGGTAGCTAACCTGCAAAAAATTCTTTCTAGGATCCTGCATCCATTTGTTAGTCCAAACATTCTTTCTATGCATAGGAATAACATATCTTTCATTATTCTTATCAGATCTAGTCATATCAAATCTTATTTCTTCTAGTTGTGCCCTAGTTTTCAGGCTAGGACAAAATTTACCAAACATACCTAGATCGATATTCTTGAAACAAAAATTTCCTCTTATCTTACTTTTCTCAGAGCACAAAGCTTCCAGATCCAAAAATTTTCATTATTATTACCTCTTTCATAGCGCAAGGCTTCAAGATATTACCTCTTTTTTTTAGATTATACTTCTCTTCTTATCATAGAGTTTCACAATCCAAGTAGAGTACTACACACTAGAGCAATAGATCTACCCATGGAGCTTTCACATTTTCGGGTCAGATCTTCGCGCAAAGATTCTTCTTCCTCAGTTCCCAACAATCACAGTTTCAGGTCCCGGCAATGAAACCATTTTTTGGCACAGGGGAAGACCTCGAGTTCAATGCTACAACAACACACCAAAAAAACCCTAACTACCAGCCCTTTCGGGAACACCTGCAAAGCAGATAAATTCTCACCTGAGGTAGAGGCAGGGGTGGTTGTAGGACTCAGATGTCTACAACCTTAGCTGGGACATAGATCTGCGATTGTAACACCTTAACAGAGAACTTAGTTATTACAGTTTGTTAATATTCAACTTTAGTTCACAACGCTACTAAACCCTAACAACAGAATAACACAGTATTCACACAGATCCAATAGATTCAAGCACTAAGCATACCAATAGAGATCAGATCTAGCATTCATTTACATTATTCAACACTAATCTATCATATCATATTTATCTATCATCTAACATCGCACTAAGCATTGAATCACATAAACAAAAGAATAAAAAAAAAAATCATTCACAACACAGGATATATGTGGTTCAACCCCACCCTAGGGCTACGTCCACCAACTCGTCGTCCTCTTTATTATATTCTTTCAATCTTCTTACATTCACAAAGCCTCAAAATCAGCTCTGTAGAGGACAAAAGATTTGCGCACCTCACTAGATCCTTTTTCCTTGAGTTATAGAAAAAATCCTTCCATAGTCTCTTACAATCACTTGCACTTAGCTCTGCAAGCCTCACACAGTATGCACAAAGCAATTAGCACACAGCACTTAGTACACTTGCAACTGACTGGTCACTATTCACTATTCACTATTTACTAGTTCTTACATCACCTAGACTTATATTTATCCATTACAAAATAGGCCTAAGCATGGGTAAACCCTTGGGCCGACATCCCCATACCCATTACATAAGCCTAAAACCCAAAAAGGCCCTAAAAATGGGTTGAGATCCTACGATCTCCGCTTCATCTTGCACTCCTCCTTCAACAACATGTCGAAGTCCCAAAAATAGGTCAAAAATGACCAAGGATCCTCAAAACTTGTTCAAGCGCCAACATGTCCCCAACACTCACCTATGACTCATCCCGAGTCACTCTGATCTAGGTAATTTTGCCTCAAAATCCTCGGGCTTAACTTGAGCTGCTTCGACTTGTTGTTGTGCCATGGCCTCCTACTCAACGAACTCTTGGATAAAAGCTTCATTGACAGGTCCCTCTAAGCGTTGTTCAGTTGTAGTGACGACTTGCTCCATTTATGCTCCTTGGCGTTCGATCTCTGAGAACAATTGGAAAGCCTCATCCTGTATAGGTTATATCCTCTCAGTCACTTCCATGACTCTACTCTGAATGGTGTGGACCTGTTGTTGAGCACTGCACTTCTCTTGGGATCTCTTCATCCTTTCAACAACTGATAGGGGCTTCAACTTGGCCTTTATTGTTTCTGCTTGTTGCTTTGCCTCCTAGAGTTGTGACTCCAGTGCCTTCAGTTTTGGATTCTCAATGAGTCTCTCATAAGTCTGGGCACTGCGATCACCTAGTTATTTACAATCCATGGCAAGGGCCTTTATTCTCTCAACTGTGCTTCACGCAATTGCATCTCTTTGATCCCTCACATCCTACGGGGTGTCAGGCATTATGCAGAGCTCTAAGTCTTCTATTATTTGTTGTCACTATTGGATAGCTTCAGCGAGCTGATCTACTTGATGCTTGACTTGGTTGGCTGCCTTTGTCTCTAAGCCTATCATAGAGTGAAGTGCTCTGTTGACTGCTTCTTTCACTTCAAGTTGTTCTACGAGCAAGTGTTATTTTTCTTGCTGAATTTGTGCTTTCTCCTCTTCAAACTTTGTTTGGAGAGCAACCTTCTCCTGATACGCAACTCGACATTGTGGCCTGGGTGGCTTGTTCTATTTATTCCTGTGCACAATGAAGGCGAGCTTCGGTCGCATCATCTAGTCGACAGAGTTGGGCTAGCTCATCTCCCAACTCTGGTTCTTCTGATGGCAGGGGTGCAATGGACACTACGCGACTGGATTGAAGGGCCTGCTATACCCCTCAAATTTCAACCTCGATTCTATCGTACATCTCCTCCATCTTGGATTCATGCTTTTACAATATTTCCTACGAGGCATCGTTTACAACTGCGATGATGAAGTCAAATTCATCGACGGTGAGCACAGTTTGCATCTTGGTGAAGGTGGTTCTGAATTTCTTTTGGGAAGAGGGTTTAAGGGGAGAAACCTTCCTCTTCTTCAATGGATCAGCCGCATCTCTATGCGGTGTTACTTCGCCTTACTTTTCCTCAGTTTTGTTTCCATTTATCTCGTCTACTTCATCATCAGCCCCTTGGCCAGGTGATACTGAAGCAATTTTTTCTGATGCGCTTCTTAAGTCTTGGACTTCTGCGATCTTCTTCCTTCTATTGATTCCAGGTGTGTCATGTTCTTTTTGAGTGGCCTTTAAGCTATCAAGTTTAGGGTTAGATATCTCTACAAGATTAGCGGGGATAAGGAGGTCTACTGACCATTCCTTAGTTATCTCCTCGAAGTCCTCTTCTGTGAGCTTGTAGTACAACTGAAGCTCCTCCTTATGCTCGTCTTCTCATGCAGTGATATAGATAAAGTGTCGATCTACGTGGAACTTCATGAGGGGTCGAAATTGATGTAGGGTGTTTGACGTCATGCGAGGTTCAGCTTCGATATCCCTCTTCAGTTGGATATAATATGTGTGAAATACTGTGTTCTACTACCACTGGTTTCCCATATCGCTCAAGTACCAGAGCATGGTGAAATTCGCAGCAAGCGGTTCGAGCGACTCAATGTCTGGGAAGGTCTCACCTTCCAACATTTCCCAAGAAATAAACGCAATCAATATCAGGATCCAGCTAAAGTGGAACTCGTATCCCTGATCTTGTGCTTTGAGATAGTCTAATTCCAGTTGATTAACTAGGTACTTCTCCCAGTTCATCTGTAGGCCTTCCACACATTTCCTTTCGAGGCCAACGACAAACCCTGTGACCTGCGTGGGTCTGTTCTTCCTTATTATCTTTCCTGTAATTAATTGGCATGTTAGGTGCACTGCACCATTCTATATGGAAGCTACCTTGTAGCCTCACATCCCCTTCTCAACATCGTCATAGGTATCCTTGATCTTCTGTGCTAATGCGCAATCTGTGGCTTTCCCTAGATAGAAGTCCTGTAGGTCGAGTCCTTGCATACTTAATCCAGTGATCCTATGGATCAACGTCAGATAAACTGTGATACATTAATATAGTCATAAGTAGCCACCATGGTAACATGAGAGCAGGAGATTAACACATGCGTTAACCTCCTGGTGCCTTCCAAAGTGTGGTATTTTCATTACATTCAACAGGGTGGACTGCATGAGGTTCATCGTCCACGGCTGGGGGATTATTTCCGATTTCTTCCCCTTCGTCTTGGTCAAGTATTTATACGGGGTGAGCATACTATGGTTATTTCGGTCTCCTAGGTTGAAGTCACTGAACTTCAACATTGCGATCTTGTCCTGCTGTGCTCTAACTGTACGTATCCCCTTCGGGAGGTATGCAATAACCATGGTGCAATCAAAATATCTTGGCACACTATCATGACTCACTACGCCGACCAGAGGCGGGATGTAGTTGGGTAAGATAGTCGGGCTTAACTTCGCATTTACTAGGTCATCTCTGTGCTTGGTTCTCTTTTCTGTGATGACTCGTGATGGTCTAGATCTGCGAGTGGTCGACGGAGAGGCTTGCACTCCTCTCGTCAATGATGCTTGTACACCCACATACATAGAAATTACTCTTTTAGTCATGAGGTTGATGAGTACCTCCTTCATAGACTCTTCGACTATGCTAAGTTATTCGAACATACATGCTCGTGGTTGAATATCTTGGGTTTGAGGAGTAACTACTCAATGCAACAGAATGGAATGCGATAGCTCGATGATCACTGCACAAAATCAACTGATTCGTAGGCTTAGATAATCACATTTGGAAAAAGTGTTCTCGATGCAAGGCTCGATGGAATAAGTAGATAAATAGGAAACAAATCTCTCCAACGAGAGAGAAGCCTTCATTAATTCAATTATGTCCGTTATGGCGCGATCCCAATGGTGTGATGGTGGGATTTCTGACCACAAATGTCATTCTACCTATTCGGGGCATCATCCTAACATTTATAATATTTCCAATGACTATATTTCTTCACCATGGTGAATTGCCATGTGGCGTTGTTCTGCTATCTCAACAAAGTTCCATTTTTGCAAATTTTCCTTCTGCGAAGTTCCCTCTGGAAACTTCTGTAACTTTTCGATCTTTGATATTTTCTTACTTAGTTTTCTAGCCTTTTTTCCACTGAGCTTCATCTCAGTATTCCTCTTTCCGTTATGATTCTTATCTCCTCTTGGCATAGTAACTTCGCGCTATTGAGATTATTTCCTATGATTCAAGGGAAATACTTCTTCTCTATTTAGGGTAGGTGCTTCAGTATTATGTGAGTCTTATTGTGTTCTTTCAGCTTCGACATCCAAGTTTTTGGTTCTAAATAGCTTCGATCTATTCTCCTATTCTTCAATCAAGTGTGCAATCCCCCTAGTCATGAAATATTTTAATTCTTTCTTCTTCTGCTCTAAGACTTCTTCTTCTTTCCTTCTGGGATGATCCCTTTCAATCCAACATTTTCCTAGTAATATATCAAATGGGGTGTTGTTCTCAATAAATTTAACAACCTCAAACTCTTCCTTTGTCAAGGTTCCATGAGCACTCGCAGATATCTAGGTGAGATTCCATGTAGGTTTATCAACTTTCCTCTAAATAATCCTATTCCTCCCAATGAAAAAATCATAACAGGCTTTCCTAAAGTTTCCCAAGTTCTTTTTGTCATGATATTCACCTGTGTTTCTTCATCCAAAACACAGTCAATGTCAAAGTCTCTTATTCTTTCTTCTATGCATTCTTTTTCATTGAATATTTGTGATAAGATGATATTTCAGTGGTCATTCAGGGTTGCTTTCATTTGTAGCAATACATCCTCTGATTCTTTCTGGTGTTCTGCCATGGTCTTAGTTTCTTGACCTTTCTCATGGTCTTCTTGTCTCATATTTATTATTTCAAGTTTATCAATCATTCTATGGAAATACAAAACTTCATGGTCCATAGCTTTACAACAAAGACAATTGGGTCTTCTACTAGGGAATTCCTTAGCAATATGTCCCGGTCTTATACAACTGTAACAAAGAGTTAATCCTCTCTTTCTCTTAAATGATCCCCATCCTTTCCTATACTGTGCACTATGATCATGGTAGCTAACCTGCAAAAATTTATTTCTAGGATCTTGCATCCATTTATTAGTCCAAACATTCTTTCTATGCATAGGAATAACATATCTTTCACTATTCTTATCAAATTTAGTCATATCAAATATTCTTTCTTCTAGTTGCGCCCTAGTTTTCAGGCTAGATTTTTTTTTATCAAACATACCTAGATCAATATTCTTGAAAAAAAAATTTCCACTTATCTTACTTTTCTCAAATCACAAAGCTTCTAGATCTAAAACTTTTCACTATTCTTACCTCTTTTAGAGCGCAAGGCCTCAAGATATTACCTCTTTTCTTCAGATCAGACTTCTCTTCTTAGTGTAGAGTTTCACAATCCAAGTAGATTACTACGCACTAGAGCAACATATCTACACACAAATCTTTCATAGTTTCAGGTCAAATATTCTCACAGAGCTTCTTCTTCCTCAGTTCCTAGTAATCACAGTTTTAGGTCCTGACAATGGAACCATTTGTTGGCATAGGGGCAGACCTAGGGTTCAATTCTACAACAACGCGCCAACAAAACCCTAACTACCGTCCCTTTCGAAAACACCTGTGAAGCAGAAAAGGTATCACCCGAGGTAGAGGCAGGGGTGGTTATAGGACTTAGATGTCTCTAACCTTAGCTGGGACACATATCTATGATTGTAACACCTAAACATAGAACTTAGTTATTACAGTTCATTAATATTCATATTTACTTCATAGCACCGCTAAACCCTAACAACAGATCAACAAAGTATTCACACGGATCTAATAGATTCAAGCACTAAGAATAACAATAGAGATCAAATCTAGCATTCATTCACATTATTCAACACTAAGCTATCATATCAGATTCATCTATCATCTAACATCACACTAAGCATTGAATCACATAAACAAAAGAACAACCAAAAACACAAAGCATTCACAGCACAGGATATATGTGGTTCACCCCCACCTTAGGGCTACGTCCACCAACTCATCGTCCTCTTTATTAGCTTCTTTCAATCTTCTTACATGCACAAAGCCTCTAAATCAACTCCACAGAGGACAGGAGATTTGCGCACCTCGCTAGATCCTCCTTCCTTGAGTTATAGCACAAATCCTTCCACAGTCTCTTACAATCACTTGCACTTAGCTCTGCAAGCCTCACACAGTATGCACAAAGCAATTAGCACTCAGCACTTAGCACACTTGCAACTGACTAGTCACTACTATTCACTATTCACTATTCACTACTTCTTACATCACCTAGACTTCTATTTATACATTACAAAATAGGCCTAAGCATGGGTAAACCCATGGGCCGACATCCCCATACCCATTACATAAGCCAAAAACCCAAAAATGCCCTAAAAAGGGGCCGAGATCCCATGATTTCCACTTCATCTTGTGCTCTACTTTCAATAGCCTGTCGAAGTCCCAAAAATAGGTCAAACAAGACCAAGGATTCTCAAAACTTGGTCAAGGGCTAACAAAGACAAATCTACACCCAAAACCAAAGCTCTTCCTCGAAATTCTTGAGTAAAGCTTTGCACATTTTTTCCTTTAGCTTGTCTAAATTTTTTTCAATCCATAATAGATTTTTGCATGTATGCTAATGGATAAAATTTCCTTTTAATTGCAACAATGAAATCATTCCAAGAGGATAAAAAATTACCATGTTTCTTCATGTCCTCTTGAGTTTTGGCTTCCCACCAAATAATTTTTGCACTGTCCAATCTTAAAGAAGCAAGATGAATCTTAGTTTCATCATCTTGAATCGTTTATATCCTACAAAACCATTCAATCTGACGAATCCAGTTATCTAATTTCTCAGCATTTACCTCTCCATTGTACATTGACAATTCAAACTTAATATCAATCTTTAACAAAGGAGTTTGTGGACGAATTTTACCATGTCCCTTTGGATAATTTGGAGGTGGTTATGAAATTGTAGAAGAAGTGGAAGATGGAGGAGAGGGAGGTGGAGAATCACCATTCCCTCCATTTCCTTTTGGAGTTTTATCACCACTATCTCCCTTGCCCTTTGAAGGGTTGGATATTTCACCTTTCAATATTCCATTTCTTTCTTCAAACAAGACTTTCACCATTTCTGTCATATCATAGAAATCCTTTCTGAAATTTTCATCCTCTGAAGGAAGAGTTTCATGACTCTCCTCATAAGCCATACTTGGTGAATATATCCTTGAAACGTGAGGTGATTGTATAGTTCTTCTTCTTGAAAGTTGATAAATTGGCTCTACAAGTTGATGTTCTCCTATTGTGAGCTTCAACCTTGTAAGCATCAGAAAACAAACACTTGCAAATAATCAAGACTTCAAAAACCTATGCTCTGATACCAACTTGATCTAAAAATGAAAAGGCTTGTATATTTGAAATATTTGCAAGTTTTTAATTATGTGTGCTTAGGAAAAAGGATCAATTTTCAAACACATAAATTAGAGAAATTTCACATTCAAGATGAAAATAATAACCAAAAAATAAAAGTGAACAATAAACACATAACACATCAAATGATAAAGGAGCTCACCCCTCTCTTGGGCTATATCTCTTGGTCCAACTTCTAATGGATATTTTATATTATTTTATCAAAGTGCTGAAATCAGTGCTTTATAGTTCTCAAAATGACAAATAGATGGCTCCAATGGCTCTAGAAAATCCAAAAACCCCTAGATGGGATTTTTCAGCACCTGTTTTGGCCAAAAAACGAAGAAGATAGACCTCCTGGAAGTTTTCCCCTTCAATCTTGCTGTCTCTGGTTCTCCAAAATGCACCTCTGTGTGAGTAACCTAGATTCTGGGTGTTTCCCGTGCCTAACCCAACACCTGCGCCCATTTCCACAAATCGCACTAAAATTTTGCATGGTTAGGGGACTAGCATCCAAACCACGGAGGTGTTGGACACGTGGTTCCATGTGACCACATCCCCGCGCATTTGTTGGGCACCCGTTGCAATGGACGAGGAGGTGACAAGTGTTAGACGTATGGAGAGATCCATTGCAAGTGTGTTGGTGGTAGTGACAAGTGTTGGCGTAAGAATTAACTGTTTGAAAGTTCATTTGAAACCAACACAATTATTGTGATAGCATATTATGGTAGGTATATATGGACGGGGGCTGGGGATAAGCCCCAACCCAGACCCGATGCCAAGCCATAACACAAACAATGTTAAATATATATGGAACCATTATAAGTTAAGAACTATGGTGCAGATGCACCAGTAGCCCAGCCTTTGCCAAGCACTTACCATGTCTGTGAGAGGTCCAGGGTTTGACCCCCATAGACTCCACATGATTTTTACCATATACCAAGGTGCCACATGGCAGCCCATGCCTGGGCCACGTGGCACCACATAATTTTCCAAAAAGGATGCCATGTTTTCAAAATTCATTCACCCATGTGTGGCCAACTTAGCACTTGCCACGTCAACACTTTCCAACTTAGAACTGACATGTCACTTTCCATATGTGGGTCCATATCCTACCACGTCATCCTGTACGTATTGTATAGTCAGCAAAATTTTGCATGTTTGGAAAAATGAACAAAATGTGATATCTCACTCATCCGATGTCCATTTGAACCCATTCGAGTTGTGTTGGGTTCATGAGGACGAGGCCTACACACCTATCCATTTTGAAGCGATTATGAGCACTTTGATTTTTGAGCAAAATTTGATCCCCTGGATCAGGAGCATTGGGCACCAATGCAATGGAATGCGAGACATGGTAGTGTTGAGAAACTATCGTAGGTGAAGAAAAACTATATCCATGATACTGTAAATCTTATCGACCTTCTTTCGTTGGATAGAAAGGTCTTGCTCCAAGGTTGTAGTGGTCGTAGTGACCTTATGTTCACCTTCTAATTGGATTGTGAAGAGGGAAATTTTTGTGGTTTGAGATATTACTTTGTGACACTATTTTTTCAATATCATTGAAGTGGCAGTAGTTGGAGCTACCTCTGGTACCATGTAGATTTGACCAACCAGAGTAACAATGACACTATGGGGTCGAGACTCATAGATAACATGATGTTTTCACATATTTGGTTGTCCTAAAATAACATCACATACTTCAAGTGGGGAAACATCACACAGTACCTCATCCTTGAAGGTCTTGATCAATAGGAAAAGTGGCATTGTTGGATGACACATATGTCTCATCCCCAACTTAATCATCCGATGGTGTATGGTTGGGGGTGTGCCACCATTTGCATCTTCAATATATTGAAAACCTTGACTGAGATCAAGTTCTTTTGACTCTTGTTGTTAACAATGAAATGTAGTGGGGCCTCTTTTACCCACATCTACGAGTGGAAGAGGCACTCCCCCTCCTCAAAATCCTCCAACTATTCTGGTTGTATTGTCGTGGCCAAGATGGTTGTAACCCTCCTGACCATCAACCCCACTGTCGGTCAATGCTACTATGCGGAATAAATATATATACTTATAAAGAATATATGCATTAAATCAAATTAACATACTTAACATGGATTTACTGTTGTCATACAGACTTAAACAAAATTAACATCAATTCAAACTTGCAATGGAATACATGATAACGTTTCAAAACAAAGACATGCATCAAATATAAATTAAGTACATAATTAATATTTATATTTTAAACTAGCGTAACACCACCAACTACGTCCAGACCTTCCACGAACCTCCTAGCCTTAGATCGCGCTTCTAATCACTCTTGACAGTAGGTCACCCTTGATATGGGACTAAGCTCCACTGGGTAAGGGAATCCTAGGCTAGGCAAGGCCAACAGAAAGACACAAAGTTTATGAGGATGGATTCTCTCCCATGATCCACTTATGCCCATTGCTCATATACTCTCATTCCCCACATGCCTATTCCACCCTAGGAGTATACACCTTCACTTTCACCAAGACAGTCCTTCCACTACTAAACCTCCCTTGCCTTGAGCTTCAACAATAGGCCAGACCGAAACTCTCTGAGCTTTGTGGAATATACAAGACCCCTTCTAGTAGTTCTCACTTCCTCCACGCACTCTCTCACCTAGAGAGAGTCTCTCACAAGCCTGACAACCTGCCTCTTCAACCACAACCACCTCCCTCACCTGGAGAGGGTGTTGCACATAGGCCTGACAACCTGCTTCTTTAGCTTTGTTACAACACAAGAAGGACAATATTAAGGCTCAACAAGGAATGGATGAAGACAACATTTCACACTCAGCCATGGGACTAGTGCCACATCGTTCAGACAACCAACCGAAGAATGGAGGATGAACCCCCAACATGGCTCAATTCTGGAGTTAAATTACATGTTCCTAGTCTGAAACATGTCGACTATGAATCTGCATGGACTCCATCAAGTATGAGTTCCCTTTTCCAGGAACTTATGATAAAAATATACCTTTCACACCACTATAGTATAATAATAAATTATTATTCAAGGAATTAAGCACTCAAGCTTAGCCCCTCTTCCAACCTTTCATCCCCCTCTCCCTTACCCATTATGTGGAAGATTAGTCCTATTGGAGTTACTTCACACACACCTAGGATTTATTTTCCCTAAGGTTATTTCTTGTTTATTAGTCATAATTAGTCATTATACAGTCTCCTATATTTTAGGGGAGAATATTCCACCTGGAGAATATTCTCTTTTAGTTGACACTTCAGTTTCACTAGTTAAGTTGAGTTTAGATGTTGCATTGGTTTTGTCACCATGCAACATTGGGATCATCACCAACTCACTACTCTTTGTTCAATTAGTTAACTAAAGACTAGTTGACTAGTTAACTCAACTCGGTGGCAGTTCACTCGCGTAACTGCCTGAGAGACTAGACTAGGTGGTAGTTCACTCCTGTAAATACTGGTGTGTGTCCATATCAATCTAGAACACCAGTATGGATCATGAGTTACTCATTTATTCTATATATATTGTAAATTATTCACTCTTTGAGTGTGGAATACAGTTAATGAGAATTCTTCCATTCTTTTTATCTTGCTTCTTCTTTCTCAATTTCTTTGTGAAAATGTGTGTAGTATTTTCTATCTAGATCTTTTCTGTGCAGGTTCAACACATTTACATGGTATCAAAGCCGATATACTGCTAAGCAAAAGCTACACCAAATCATTTTTTGCAGGTACAAAAGATTGAAGATAGCAAAAAGATGGATTATTCACCGGAAATACTTCTCACGCCTCATAACTATTTGGAATGGAAGCCAAGGATTCTAATTCTTCTGAGAAGTAGAGGCTTATAACAAATAACCATGGCAATGGAAGTAGAGCATGATTCTGTCGATGATAAAAATGACTTTCTCAATAGACATGATATGGTCATAGGAAGCATTGGCATGTCTGTTTCTCCCGAACTTTTCCATCAAGTATATGAAGAATCACAAGGATTAACTCCAAATGAATTATGGACCATATTGGAGGTTCTATTTGGGAATAAAGAATATTGTGAATATTTCATGCAGGAGGTCGAACAGATAGAGCCAAAAGAGAAGCCATCAGAAGATCAAGTCTCTTATTGTGAAGAGTCTTCTACAAAAGTTTTTGCAGAAAATTGTATTCCATTAATTGAAGATGATGTCTACTCTATTTCATATTTTTTTTTTCTGAAATTCATGTGGAATATATATGGCATGCATCTCAGGAGTCACATGCAGACACTTTTCCATGCGCAATGCATGCATCTCAGGAGACAAAAAGGGAGTTGCACACATCAGACTCAATTATGATATTTTATGAGAACTATTTTTAGAAACAAATTGGATATTTGAATTCCTCTCAGAAAAATATCCAATTTCAAAAAAACAATCGTCCGAAACGAAGTCCGGAAAGTGAAGTTATGATCGTTTTAAAATCAACAAAATTTCAGCATTTTTCTGGAAACGGCTGCACAGTTTTCAAAATTTCATCCAAAATTTATTTGGATATTATTCATTAAAAGAATATAAAGTGGATATGTGTGGAAATATCAATGATGCATATACTTCATCAGATCTGTGCAAACATCTAGATCTTCAACAAATTCTTCAAAGAACACAAACTTGCACAATTGTGAGGCCTTCTTGGAGTGAAGGGCATGGTTGCTTAGCAACTGCCTTTTGTTCCTTATCATTTTTTATTTTATGCATTGTAATTTGAGGGGGGGTTTTGTTCCCATGAGGTTTTCCCTCTTTCCTCGTTTAGTTCCGTGTATCTTTTGTATTTGGGTACCTAACATGGCCTTGTAGCCGGGACCCATTCTTTATTTTCACCATAGTGATGTTCAAGGGGGGTGTTGGAGTTACTTCACACACACATAGGATTTATTTTCCTTAAGGTTATTTCTTGTTTATGAGTCATAATTAGTCATTATACGGTCTCTTATATTTTAGGGGAGAATATTCCACCTGAAGAATATTCTCTTTCAGTTGACACTTCAGTTTGACTAGTTGAGTTGAGTTTAGATGTTGCATTGATTTTGTCACCATGCAACATTGGGATCATCACCAACTCACTATTCTTTGTTCAGTCAGTTAAATAAAGACTAGTTGACTAGTTAACTTAGCTAGGTGGTAGTTCAGTCCCATAACTACCTGAGATACTAGACTAGGTGGTAGTTCACTCCCGTAACTACTGGTGTCTATCCAGATCACTCTAGAACACCACTATGGCTCATGAGTTACTCTTTTATTCTATATATATTGTAAATTATTCACTCTTTGAGTGTGGAATAAGGTTAATGAGAATTCTTCCATTCTTTCTATCTTGCTTCTTCTTTCTCAATTTCTCTCTACAAATGTGTGTAGTATTTTCTAGCTAGATTTTTTCTGTCCAGGTTCAACACATTTACAAGGAATTAAGCCCTCAAAATTATCCCCTCTTCCAAACTTTCATCTCCCTCTCCCTTACCCATTATGTGGAAGCTAGATCTTTAGTATAATAATAAATTATTATTCAAGGACTTAAGCCCTCAAGCTTAGCCCCTCTATCAACCTTTCATCCCCCTCTCCCTTACTCATTATGTGGAAGTTTAGTCCCCCATCACTCTTTCTTCATGGTCAGTCGACACACAATGATGTTTATATATTATATTAATGATCTGCATAATTACATATAAAAAATTAGGCTCCTGGACTTTAATACTTAGGCTCTCCATCCTAATAAACACATAAGCCCACCTGCTTATCAATACTTGGCTCACCAGCCTACAAAACATGATTAGAATTCATAAACAGGATTACAACTCATAATATAACTGGGGCACTACCATAGATATTACAATCCCCTCCCCTTATTTTTGCACTATCCTTAGTGCAAATTTTACACAACATCATCAAGATTTTAAAAATCTTCAAAAAGATGTGGGTATTCTGCTCGCATAGCATATTCATGCTCCCATGTCGCGTCCTCGGGACCGTACCAGGTCCACTGGACCTTTACAAGCCCTATGGCATGTTTCCGGAGTTGTTTTCTTTTCCAATCCAATATGCTACCAACCACTTTCTTTTCCAGAGCAGTCGACACCTTCTTGCTCCACCTGAATCACATTCCAATCGATTACATGATTAAAATCAGGTATATATTTCTTAAGCAATGAAACATGAAACACATTATGTACAGTCATGTATGCAAGTAATGAAAGCATATATGCAACTGGACCAATCCTTTCTAGGATTTCAAATGGCCCAAAAAATCTAGCTGCCAACTTGGAGCAGCTTCCCAGCTTCAGGGAGATTCTGTTGGATTTTACTTTTAGGAAAACATGGTCACCCACTTTAAAATATTTTTGGTTTATGTTCTTATCAACATAACTTTTTTGCCTATCTTGGGCAGCCTTTAAATTATGCTTAATCTTCAACATTTGTTCTTCCATTTCCTTGAGTAATGCTGGCCCAACTACTTCTCTATCAGTTGGGTTATCCTAGATTACTGGCGTGTTTCACTTTCTGCCATAAAGTGATTCAAATGGGCTCATCTTCAATGATGCTTGAAATCCATTGTTGCAGGTGAATTCTACCAATGTAGGTAGTCTTCCCATTTCGATGGTTTTTCCATCACATACATCCTCAATATGTCTTGTATTACTCGATTCACCTGCCCTGTCTGCCCATCCAACTTAGGATGATATATTTTTCTAAAGTTTAGATTCATTACGAACCCCTTGAATAACCCTTTCCAGAAATTTGAGGTAAATTTCGAGTCTCTGTCAGACACAATTGTCTTGGTAATTCCGTGCAATCATGCCACTTCCTTCATAAAAATATCAGCAACATCCGATGCCTTGTGAGTAGTCTTTAGTGGAGTAAAATGGGCAGCTTTCGTAAGCTTGTCCACCAGCACTATGATTGAATCATGTTGCTTCCTGTTCTGGGCAATCCTGTGGTGAAATTTATTGTCACCACTTCCCACTTCCACTCAGGAATGGGTAAAGGTTGTAGCAACCCTGCTGGGTGTCTGTGCTTAGATTTAACCTTCTGACACTCCATACATTTGGCGATGTATTCCACAATCTCTTTCTTCATACCTGGCCAAAAGTAATGGCTCCTGGTTGCTACCACTATTTTCTAATATCCAGGGTGCCCAACATAAGGCACATTATGCATTTCATGCAAAATCATATGTTTCAAGTCCTATACATTAGGTATATAAATTGTGTTCTTTTACACAAGTGTTTCGTCAGTTTCCAATTTATAATTATCCACATTCTATGGCATCTTAGCTTGCTGTAGCTTTGCTACCAAATCCCTATACTGTAAATCTGTATTTGCAGCCTCCAAAATTCTTCTTTTAATATTAGTTCGGTACATGCTAATGGTTGCATCATGTAATTCGTGTACTCTCTTGCTGAGTGCATCAACCACTTTATTCTCCTTCCCTGTGATATGCTTGATATCAAAATCGTACTCAAAAATAAAATTCAACCACCTACTATGTCTAACGTTCAAGGTTGGCTGATCAAACAAGTACTTCAGACCATTATGGTATGTTCTCAAGTAAAACCTCCTTCCCATGAGGTAATGGCCTCATTTATTTAGAGCATGCACTATGGCTGCCAACTCCAAATCATGAGTGGCATAGTTCCTTTTGTGCTCTTTCAACTTTCTTGATTGATAACAAATTAAGAATCCATTATTACTGAGGGCTCCTCCAAATCCTTCCTTGCATGAATCTGTTCACACCACGAAATCTTCATTTGGGTCCACGATCCTCAGGATTGGAGCACTAGTTAACAAATGATTCAATCACTAGAAGATTCTCTCACATTCCTCCGTCCATTGAAATTTCTTCTCCTTCCTTTGCAAGGAAGTGATACGGTGAGATATCCTCAAGAACCCTATGATAAACCTTCTGTAATAACCAGCTACACTCATAAAGGATATGAATTTCATCACATTCTTTGGTGCTGACCATTCTCTAATGGTCTCAATATTCTCAAGATATACAACTATCCCATCCTTCAAAAAAATATTCCCAAAGTAATGGATCCGCTCTTGATAAAACGAGCACTTTATCAACTTGGCATATAGTTGGTTCTCTCTTAGCACCTGCAACGCCATCCTTAGATGTTTTTCATGCTATTCCTCTAGCTTGGAATACACCATAATTTCATCTAGGAAGACTATGACAAACTTGTCTAGATAGTCCCTGAATACACCATTCATTAGGCACATAAAAACAACATGTGCGTTCGACAACCCAAACGTCACCACTGTGAACTTTTAATGACCATACCTTGTTCTAAAGGTAGTATTTTTGATGTCTTCATCCTTTATCCTTACTTTGTGATATCCCAACCTGAGATCTATCTTTGAAAATATTTTTTCATCCTTCAACTGATCGAAGAGGTCATCAATCCTCGACAAAGGATATTTGTTCTTTACAGTTACTTTGTTCAATTGTTTGAAATCGATACAAAATCTCAATGTCCCATCTTTATTCTTCACAAATAGGACCAGGGCACCCCAAGGTGACACACTTGGGCGTATATACCCCTTCCTATGGATCTCCTCAAGATGCAATTGCAAATCTTTCAGCTCTGGCGTACTCATTCTTCAAGGAGCTTTCGACACTAGAGTTTCTCCAGGCATCAAGTTTACAGAGAAATCAATATCTCTCTTCAGGGGTTATCCAAGTACCTCCCAAAATACATCTTCAAACTTCTTTAGTACCACACGATCTCTAATCTTTGAGACTTCATCCTTATATGCTTCCTCCACATGGGCTACAAATAATTGACAACCTTTTTTGTAGCACTTCTTCAGCTGCTTTGCTGAGATTTCTCTGATAGAAACAAATATGGGAATTCCTTGGATTGTTCTATGATTCCCCTCCTCATCTAGGCAAGTGAATTCCTTGTTACGATAGTCTATGATGGTATGGTGCTGGTCCAACTAGTCCATCCCAATTATACAGTCATAATAACCTAAAGGAAGAATGTTCAATTCAACCTTTGTACTCAGTCCATTCATGTCCACAGGACAGGACTTAACCAACTCAGTGAATTTTCTCTTGGTTCTTGTGGCCAATTGCACTAACCAAGACTTTTCATGTTTGTTTCTCAACATTTGCAAAATTTCCACCACTCTAGTATCTATATAACTATGGCTAGCCCTTGAATCAATTAAAATAGTGAAGGGGTGGTTATTGATCATACCTTCCACTTCAATCATGTGCGACTGATATTAAACTTGATTATTGTCCAGGGCTTTGTAGATCCTTGGCATTATACTTCCCATGTCCTCCACTATTTCAACCTGTTGTACATTATGGACAACTATCACTTTATCATTTTTGTGGGGGCAATATTTGTACCTATGGTTCCCTTTATAACCCCAACATTCCATAGGTGGAAGTCTTGGCATTTTCCCACATACTTCAGCCTTCCCAGAATCTCTAAAAGATGGTTGTCCCTGAGGACTGTTCCTGAAAAAGGGTGTCTTAGTTCCCTTCTTCATTTGATCCATATTGAATTTCTTCTTGTCTTCCCAAGCCTTTCGGAAAGTAGGCTTCTCTCTTTGCTACTCATATAATCATTTCACTCTTCTTATCATTTCTTCCATAGTCTTAGGGTCATCATACTAGATCTTGTCACTGATGGAAGGTGTCAATCCACTTAGATAACTTTGAATCTTGACAGTCTCATCTTTGATGAACGGAACATACTTCAGTAACTCTAAATTTTTTTTTTCGTATTCATCAATGGTCATGCTACCCAGCTTGAGTTCAAATAACTCTTTCATCTTTCTTTCGTAGTATCTTTTAGTCAAGTGTTTATTCTCAAAATACCTCTTGAATTCTTTCCAAGTGATATCTTTCTCTCTAAGGTGTTGCACCTTCACAAGTTGATCCCACCACATGGATGATTTTCCTTTCAATTGATACATTTCAATTCTTCATTCGACATGAGAGGAATAATTCTGTAGTTGGAAATATTTCCTTATTCCAAGCAACCATGTTTCGGCATATTCCTCCTTCTTGTGTTCTCCATCAAACATAGGAGGCTTAATCTTGTTCATTTCTCCCTTCAATTCATCCACTCCAGATCTCTTGTGCTTTCTAGTAGGAGATGGGCTTGAAATACTATGTGCTTCCTTACTGGAATGATTTGGGGAGTGATGCCGATGCCTGCTAATACTCCTTGATCTTATTTTCCTCTCAAGGGTCCTACAACTCCCTATTTTGCTTGAGTCACTCTCCTTTTCCAATTTTTTTTCGATTCTCTCCAAACTCTTTAACAACTTTACGTTGAATTCACCTTGTTTTTCTTGAGCTTTCTTGAGTTTTTTGTTATATACTTAGTGAGTTTGGGCATATTTATGAAATATTTCAATCATTTTCATCATGTTTCCTTCCTAATATATCTCCTCTCCATGCCCATTGGAGTTTGATCCTTCAACTCCCAAATGAACATCCATTCCTTTTGCTTCATTTTCTGAACTAGAAGCATTATGTGCCTCCTCCATTTATTTGTAGTCAATGGCAACTCTAATCAGTTATGGAACTCGCTAAAATTCTGCAAACACACGTGCAGACAACCAGAATTTGTCAGAACATCATTCCTTAAAAAATTCCATAGCATTCATAAACAAATTTGATTCAAGAAAACTTTTAGATTCCATGAATTGTCTGAGCTCTGCTTGTCTCTGTAACAATCCTTTGGGAACTAGTCCCTTTTCTCTTAGTCCACAACCCAAATGATCGTGGTTTGTGACCACTCAACTAACAAAAAGGGTGCTTCATGACTTCATGTTTCAGGTTTCCCTTCCTTTCGAGCAAATCCTATGGTCCACATTGCTCTACAACCCAATGCCACTTCTATCGTGGTTTTACGATACCGCTACTTCTCCTAAGCTTCATAACATAGTCAAGGTAACTTCTTGGCACTCAGGAAGGTTCTGAGGTCCAAAAATAGTTCCTCCAGACAAAATTTCCTCTTGAAACCTCGAGTCCAGGGACCACTTATCCAGCCCATCTAGGCTCAGTGTGGAAAACTTTCTCTGAACTTGAATTTTTTCCATCTCGACAACAATTCTTTTCCGAAACTCTTGCTTCAATTTCCACTAACATGGCCCATCCAGGATCAGTGTTGAAACCTTGGCTCTGATACCATATTGTAACGTCCCCAACCATCAACCCCACTGTTAGTCAACACTACTATGTAGAATAAATATATATACTTATAAAGAATATATGCATTAAATCAAATTAACATATTTAACATGGATTTACTACTGTCATACAGACTTAAAAAAAATTAAAAACAATTCAAACCTGCAACAGAATACATGATAAAATTTGAAGACACAGACAAAATCAGGCTCCTAGCCTTTAACACTTAGGCTCTCCGGCCTAATAAACACATAAGCCCACCATCTTATCAATACTTGGCGTACCAGCCTACAAAACATTATTACAATTCATAAACAGGATTATAATTCATAATATAACTAGGGAACTACTGGGGGATATTACAATGGTAGTAGTGGGTTCTACATCAATGATCTATTTCTATTTATTGTGCTTTGAATAAGAGTCCAAGTCAAGTTCTAATTTTTTTTCTTTGATCTCAACCACCAATGATTTGTTTGAGTGACATTCATTGGTGTTGTGCTAGGGGTTTTGTTGGAACTCACACCACTTTCTAATGTCTTTCTTAGAATTACCATCATCCTCCTTAGCCAATTTCTTGGACTGGTTTTCTTGATATTGAATCTCCTTTCTTCGTCCTTTGTTCTGTGAGTTAGCGTTTCCTTCACCAGGCTTCTTTTTTGTCTTATTTTCAAACCTGAACTCCATCTTACTCCACTTCTTGAATTTCTTCTCAATTTTGACTGCATATTGATAATAAGATCTCTGTTATAGAAATATTTTCCTCACCCCATGCAACTTGCTCAAAAGGCCTTTTCCATTTCCCTATGCAGACTTGAAGTCCCTTTTTTGCAATTCCTAGAGATAAAAATCATATTTTTCCACATATACATTCCCTAATAGCTATACAACATGTGTATATGTAGGTTGCACCATTACAACCCATGTACATAGGGTTTTGTGCCAAAAAATAAAAAATGGTGTCAGGTTTCCATGTCACGTCACGGGATCCATGATCCTTGACCTTACATATACTAGAAATGCTTCGACTCGGCCCTCCAATTCCATTTGAAGGCTATAAATGGGCCATATCCAAGCTGTGGAGAAGAGGATAATAATTACTCTTTGAGAGAAAAGTTACTCCAGATAAATTATTCAGTTCATATTGAGTCTGCATCCCTTTGTTGTTTTAAGAATAAAGACATTGTTAATCCCCCAAGTTCTTCCCTATTTGATGGAGAACCTCATTGTCTCTCTTATATGATCTTGCCTTTGGTGGAGGATTGAAGTGGTAGATGCCCAAGTGGAAGGGAATTAGTTTCTCGGTTTTGAACGTGTCGACACAAAAATTTTCCATTCATACACTTCTGTTGAGTACATTTTAATAGAAATACTCTTTTTTCGTCCAATTAATATCTCACAAATATTTGAATTGTTATTCCATGGGTGTATTTGTTATGAATATTTATGGATTATGTTATTATATGTGCTAACTTTATATATTATCACCATATTCTTGCGTATATTGGTTGTTGAGGACAAGTTGCAGGTGTATATCTTTGAGTCAAGTTCTCAATGGTGGACTTCATGAAACATCTAGACGAGGTAGGATCTTTTTCTTATCTTATTAGCATATATGTTTATATAACATACTTGATATTAGAGTTGATTTCTGCAATCATTTCCATCTATTGTGCTTTACCCCATGCCATAGAGTGATTTTCCTCATAAGAATTGGAGACCATATTGGGGATGGAATCTTCTTTTCAAGGTTTGGAGTACTTTTCTCCTTTGGTTTCTTTCATTTATCTTGAGTTTCTTTTAGTCTGATTGCTTGACAACCTATTTTCATTTTCATTTTAAGTTTCTTTTCCTTATCCTTAACCTAGCATTGTTTCAGTACATATACGTGGGTTTTCCCTTGGCAGACGCATACATACGCGATATTTCACTCTGCAAGGGGCGTATATACATGGATTTCTCCTGAGTAGTCATGTACATCATCCTGGTTTGCTTGATTGTTGAGTTTGGTGTTTGTTGGGTAATTTTTTATGGTTGCTGAGTTTTCTTAGGTCTCTATCATGAATTTTAAGTGCCTGCAGAGTGATATGAAACCTTTCTTTGGTTGAATTTTTGGGCAATATTTCTCTCTCATCATTTTTGTTTCATTGGTTTTCTTTGCATATTGGGTTGGGTGTTTGTTTCTTGATATCTTGCTTAGTTTGTATCTTTTTGCTTACAATAGGGTTTAAATATCAAGTTGTTGTCCAGTCCTTGCATTTTCATTCCCTTTATATTGAAAATACAAAAAATATACATTTTGCATCATGACATTTGATATTTTGGGTTCTTATCATTGATTTTGATATATGTATGGAAATATTGCATCTTATTTGAAATCAAAAAGTTGAATTGAAAATTTGATTTTGAAAAAAAATCTTATCAATTTTTGAGAATTGAAGTTAGGACTTTGCATTATATTCATATTCATTTCTTTTTACTTGTCAAGTCATAACATCATTAGTTTCACAACCACATATTTTGAGTAAACAAAGCGACTAAAAGTAACGCTGGTAAATTTAAAATTGATTAGAAATGATTTTATTTTTCACGATGCACAAACTAACTTAAGATTTAGAGCTTTGGAATAGGATTTTGTGAGTAAACTTCTCCAAGGATACTAAACTCAACATATGTGCCTCACTAAGGGAGTGGTGAAATCCATTTTATAATTGGTGACATCATGAGGCTCAACTCACACCAGATTTAAGCA
>JZKD02S1885436.1:341912-361528 GCA_000966675.3 Picea glauca
TTGTATATAGTAGGTAAAATTTGTCATTTGTACATTCATGTTATTTTTATGTTCTTTTCTTTAGTAGTTTAGAATAAACAACTTCAATCCTCGCACATATTGTGTTGTGCCTCTAGGCTTACGAGCTCCTGGTTGACATTAAATCGTTGAGAATTTATGCGACATATTTTTCACTCAACAGACAACACATAGCCTTTATGGAGGATTACCTGTCTGGGGTGATCTGACTGACTAGTTGTTAAGCCCATGAGGTCCCTTATAATTAATAATGATACCTCCAATATTTTGCAGGGAGTCTCAGGCCCCTCTTGGGCGATGCATACCTACTTTAGGGAGGGAGCCCCCTTTCAACCACTTCATCCTGTTTGTGTGCATATTGGCCTTTTTTTAATTTTGGTGTGCTCTTTGATTTTTATTTGGCCTTAGGATTTGTTTTTATGTATCAAGTCTTGAGTCATCATGGATCCAGACCGACTTCCTTATAGGTCTTGTCATTTTTTGAAATTGCCACTGTATATTTAGTATTTTCCTTCTAAAAGGAATAAATTTATCAAATGTGGTATAAACACCTCCACCTACCATACTTTTGGTCATACAAGTATGAGTACTGAGTCAAGTCAGAAAGATACTGGGATTCCTTCAACTCCCACACCTAACATAGTTGATCGAACTCCTTCTACACCTTCAACCACTATGATTGTAGCACTGGAGGTTCCCATCATCACTCTGGTCTGGCCTATAGTTAATAATCAACCTATAGTCATGAACCCTTTTGGGTATAATTTTCATTCATCGGGCTACAACACTTAGTCCATGCCTACAACCTCTAGCCCTTTTTCTTATGGTATGCCAAATTTCACATCACAATTCTTATCCTCCATTCTAATGTATAATCAAACTCATAGTATTGGAATTGGGGGCATGGATCCTCCTCATATTACACTATCTTTTGGTGGTTCTCATATTCCCCAAACGTCTCTTGCAGTTGGAAGCCTACCTCCTTTTCACCTAGGGTCAAATCCTAGTCTTAATGATCCTGGATGGAGTAGTCAACCTGGAAGACAAGTTGTTGTTTATGTTCTGTCCTTTACACCTACCTCCTCCACACCGATTCTGAACAACAGGTTTGGCATGACGAATCCACCTCTATCCTCTAGATTCACACCCAGAGGAGGTCAGTTTCACACTTTGGGAAACCCCCAACCTGGAGTTACTTTGACTAGGGGAAATATTTACAATCCTCATCATAACATTCCTACTTGAATGGTGCCCAACCAACCCTTTATGAATCAGTTTGGAGGGGGGTTTTACAATCCCATACAGGGCCATGGTTCATACTAGAACCCTAGATGGGTTGGGATTCCCCAACAAAAATATTTCTCAGGAGATTGGGGCTAGATGTCACAACCCCATCTCCCTTTTCTTGCCACGCTCAATTTTCCATACTTGTCAATATTCATCAATGACCCGGTGTGTCATGACCCAACATGGCCCCCCGTCCCCACCAAGCTTCCTTCAGATATTCTGAAATTCGAGGGAAATACTAGTGAGGGTCCGGGTGATCACACCACTACCTTTAATACTTGGCGCTCTTTCAATTCCCTTAATGATGATTCTATTTGTTTAATATTGTTTCAATGCACCCTCATGGGGGGCATGGAGAAATGGTACATAGAGCTACCTGGGGGGACATATGGTAACTTTAACCATATGGTTTTAGTATTTCTCAACCACTTCCAATTGTTGGTTCATTACGATGCTGACATAGAACTTATGTTGAACCTCTTCCACGAAGAATCCACTCATATCACGGATCAAATCCAAGAGTGGTGTAGACAGAATAGGTTGATTAGAGTTTACATTCCTCTAAAGTTCTTGGAATGGTTTCTTAATTATTTATTGCCTTATATTTTGAAGGATGTCTCTACATCTGGGGTAACATATGAATAGGAAGCAATCTTCAAATCCCAACAGTTAGATCTCATATATTCTTAGTCTGGGATGTTATAAGAAATTCTTCCCGACGCACTAAGGTTGAACTACGACCCTAGACAAAAGCTCGGGCCTCATGCTGATGGAATTATAGGTTCCACAAATGTCAAATTTATAGACTTGGTGAAAATATAGTTGAAATATCTTTCTCTAAGCTAGAATGTAGGGGGACAAGCTTCTTCTGTGTCCTCCACTCCCTCTCAGTCGACATATGTACATTCTGTGTAGTCGTCAACTAACCCGAATGGTAACCAACAACTAGGAGGGAATAAAAGGAAAGGATGTGGTAAAAAATGTAAGGGTGGGATAAATAATGATAATAAACCCAAGGACAATGCTAATAATGATATATTGAAGGTTAATGATGGATAGGGAAAGAAAGAGAAGCATAAGTTGAAATTCCCTTGTAAGATTTGTATTGATGATCACCTTACCCACTTGTGCCCCAAACTCGAGGAGACTACGAGGATTTTATCTCTACCGTGTGTTGTGTTGAATAATCCTTTTCCACATAATCATCACATGGCATTGAGATCATCTAATTCTGGAAATGTGGTGAGTGGGAGTCAAAAACCACCGCCGCAAGATGGCAACCATCTATGCATCAATATGGTCAAGTATCAAGTTAATGTAGCCACTCTCTCGAACAATTAAAGTTCTTCATAGGTTGTTCTTGTTGGACAACTGAGAGGTGGGGGGGGTGAATCAGATGTTACCAGGCTTAAACTATTATTCTTATTTTAAAATATTTACAGATGATTCAACGACTATCAAAATAATGCAGAGGGGTAAGCAATAGAACATTTGACATCAGTCACACATATGAAATATACAGAAACAGATATTTCCTGAGGAAACCCATAAAGGGTAAAAACTTCTTCTGCTTGGTATGATAAGTAATCTTTACATTTTGTACATTATCATACATATGATCTCCAACTCATTGTGAGGCTACAATCTCTATTTTGAAAGATGCAACTTGTTGAGAGCACTAACTCTTTGTTTTATCTAGCACCAACTAGAAGGAAGCACCAACTCCTTGGTTTCTCTAGCACCCACTAGACGGAAGCAACAAATCCCTAAGTGTTCCAGCACCAACTAGATGGAAGAACCAACTTCCAGTTACACAGGCACCAACCTGTATAACAGAGAACAACAGTTCTCCCTTGCACCACCCTGCAACCCTGGATTTTCTGGTTGCAACCAGATGGAAGCTACAACTCCCTATGTTCAAGCACCCACTTGAAACTCTAAGGACACCAGTTCTCCCTTGCACCTCCCAACCACCCTGTAATATAAATCTTTTCTACTGAAGCTTATTACAATGATATAATATTCATCAACAACTTACCAGTCTCATCACTGTTCTGCTACACTTCCCTTCTTTGTCTGCCTCACTGTCTTTCTGCAGACATCCCTTTCACTTTCTATTCTTATGGATTTTATGCTCTGTGCTCCATGTCCATTTAATGCACCATTCCTCTTCTATGTATTTCAGTTGCTGCACACTGCCACCTTCTACACGCCTGAATCACTCTCAACAACAACCCTCATCTCTTCTTTGTTTTGCATACTTATGGTCTTTGTGCACCTTGTGCATGCTATATGCACAATGATTTTACATGCTCTCCCCATGTCAAGTGCTCTTCTTGATCATCATTGCGACTCTTCATCTTCTCTGGTGGTTAAACCCATGCGTTCATCATCATTAGGTGTTATGCTGAGATTCCTTAGCCTGTCTAGCAGTTGAGACTCTTCGTTTTCTCTATCATAGTCGAGCTCATCCTCTGCATTCTATCATTTTACCCTTCTTACAGTTCATCTCATTGTTTCGGTTAGAACTTCCAACCTTCCACAGTCATTGTATCTCCATTTTCTCCTATGTTACTTGTTCAGTTACACCTTGAATCTCCAAGAAAACGCATCAGCAACTGAATTGCCAACCGTCCAAGAATCATGATTCAATTCTTCTAATTGAATCGTAAATGATCTATTACCTATGAGGTGAAAAAGTAACCCTTCGATCAAGATTCCAATTAACCAACACCATTGGATTAAATCTATAGGATTTCGCATTTATCTCATATGCCCACTAGCTGTGACTGAGCGCTAAACAGAATTTGAATTTCTTGAATTTTCATCTCGACATTCCTGTCATGAAGGGTCTCGACACTCCAAGTTGCTATCACCAAGACTCTGAGATGGAGCTTAGCACCGCTAGCTTCTTCCCCTAACGTGACCACCGACGGTGACCACAGGCTATGCCAAAAGGTACTTCATATTTTGTGAACTTATGAACTTCATCGAGCCTAATCAACGGTCGAGATCTCCAATGATCTGATGATCCAGATCTCATCGCGATGTCGCATATCGTGATTCCTGTGATGAAGGGTCTCGATACTCCAAGTCGTGATCGTCGAGACTATGAGATAGAGCTTAGCATCGCTAGCTTCTTCCCTTCATGTGACCACTGGCAGTGACTACAGGCTGTGCCAAAAGGTGTTTCACAATTTTTCATATCGTTGTTTCTGTCGTGCTCTGATCTATCGCCACGTGCCCCTCTTGGATCAATGATCCAAATCTTATCGCGATTTTTCCACTTCACGAGCCTTCTTCATGCCTGATCAACTATCCACAATTCTTGGTGATCTGACGGTATAGATCTTTTCGTGATCTCGCATATCATGATTCCTATGATGAAGGGTCTCGATACTCCAAGTTGCGAACGCCAAGATGGAGCTTAGCAATTAGCTCCTTCTCTTAAGCATTCGACGATGTGACCTTGAGATACGACCACTTTCCAATCAAACGAGCACTTCTCTCCTTTGACTTTCCAGTCAGTGAAATGATGATCTTTCACCATGTGTCCTATGGAACCAACGATCCACGACTATCCTCGATGGACGACCAGGATTCCTTCACAATTTTGTAGAGTTGGATGACTCTTGGTCTTATCTGCCTTGTAGCTTCACCATATCTAACTATTGTGGGTCCTTTGTAATTAATCCATATCTGACGACCTAGATCTTATTGTGATTTCACATATCGTGAGTTGTAAGGTTAGAGAATTTCCTTCCTTTGACCTTTCAGTTAGCGAAATGATGATCTGTGACGATGTGTCCTACCCAAAGATGGACGGTCCTCCTTCTTTCGACATTTTGTAAGTCCGCTTCACCTTTCACTTTAAATAACGTGCAGGTTATCCTAGATCCAAGGACGGTCAGACCCCGCACTCAAATCTAATGCATGAGATCTGTCCTCCATCTGCGCACTCGACCTATCTGAATTCAGATCTAATGGTCATCGAGAATTCTCAATGGGGTCCAATGATCATTGTCATTTATCCTCCCGAGATTAACATCCTCCTGACTTGGAATAATTTCTAAGTGTCAAAGGCCTCAACCTTTGATCCATCTAAGATCCTGAGTACGCTATCTCTCTTGAGATTTGGCAATGAGTTAACCTCATCTTTGGTGCACACCTACACACTGTGTGCAACTCTGTGCTAATCCTCTTGAGCTTACATTGTTCCTGTTTTGCCATCACTGCACACTCTAATCTTGTCATCAATGACAAGCACACTCTGCCTATAAACATGCCAACAGTTCCAAGTCTAGAGTCTCCCCCTCCTCTAGAAATGACTCTACAGATCGAAAAACCAAATCCTCTTCCTTGTATTTTGAAAAGAGTACTCAAATGTTCTATGCACAACCTTAATGCTAGAGTTTCCCAAAATTACTCTATTGTTGAGGATCTAGGTCAAACCCCTTGCACGATGTCTAGTTTGGAGGTACTCCAGAAATGTCCTTCAAAGAGGATTTCCTTGCTATCTGCGTTAGGCGCTCTAGACCCTTGTGGCTCTAAGGTTATCAAGTTTGACATCATATATGTGAAGCCTCAATTTCCTTACCATGTGGACTTCCAAATCCACATGGATTACTCAAAGTATACTATCAAACTTATTGTTATTGATGAAGGCGTTGCAACGTGTGTGATGTAACTAACCTATTGGAAATCCACTGGCTCTCCAACCCTCTCTAAATATCCAACCATGTTTACTACATTCGATGGTCGTTCTTTCGATCCCCACAATATTCTTCCTACCTTTCCAGTTTAGTTAGGTAGGAAGATGGTGGAGGTGGATGTCGAGGTGGTTGATGTTCCCCTTGACTATAACTTATTACTAGGGCGTAACTGGACTTATGCTATGATTGTATTCATATCATTCATTTTATGTAATTTATGTTTTCCCCACGATGGGAAAATCATGAAGATCGATCAATCATCCTTTGCGCATGCTAGCCCCAATGAATCAGTTGGACATTTGATCCCTATGATTGAAAATTCTCAACCGACAACTGAGGATATTGGTGTTGGAATGTATTCATCCTTTATGGGTACCTTTGACTTTGTGGCACCGATTCATCATATATATGTCATGTCTAGTAGATATGCTTCATCAATGAGGTCCGTTCATTTTCTCACTTTGTATTTTAACGATCCTTGGACTCTACCTTCTTCGACCTCGTCTTGTGAAGGTTAGTTGTATACTGGAATGGAAATATCTTTGTTGATGACAAGGATAGCATATCATGCTATTCTCAACTCTACTTCCGACCTCGATCTTGTACCCTCATAGACGGACGAGGAATATCATGTTCTCAGGCCAATATGGGCCACTTCATTATCTTGCTCACATGATTTCCTCAAAGATACTTTACCTTCAGATGAAGCAATCATAGAGGCCATGAATGGTTCCGATAGGACATGAGATGATATGCATAATCGCTCTTACTTCCTCCCAGAGATTGCTAGAATCAAACCAGATGATCTTATATCTATCTTGAAAGAGATAGTCGATTATGTTGTAGTTCCACTTGATACGAATGACATTTATGCCAAAGGAAACATGGCGAGTATTTCTCGTATCATCACGATCGATATATCTTGTATTCCTAGCAAAGTTGAAAATGTCTATATCAATGTGGATTGTTCGCCTGAATAAATTAATGTCTACAATGAGCTCTTCAAATATTTTTGTGACATTTTTTCCTGGTCATACGAAGAAATGCCAAGAATCAAACCTCGTATTGTCGAACATGAGATTAAAACCTACCCTGATACTAAACCTGTTCGACAACAACTTAGAGTTTTCAATCCTAGGAAGGTACCTTCTATTAAGGCAAAGGTGGAGAAAATTCTTAATGCAGGATTTATCTACCCAGTTCTCTTGATTGAATGGGTATCCAACCCAGTTCTCGAGAATAAGAAGCAAGGAACCATCCATGTATGCATGGATTTTCGAGACCTGTCCTAAAGATAACTTCCCGACACCATTCATCGATCAGATTCTCGATGAGTTTGTGGGAAGAGAGGTATTTTTTTATGGACGGATTTTCAGGATACAACCAGATCATATTAAACCCGAGGATCAACATAATACATAATTTGTTTGTCCTTGGGGTACTTTTACATACCGAAAAATTCCTTTCGACCTTAAAAACATTAGAGAAACCTTCAAATGAGCCATGAACTTCGTGTTTCATGATCTCAAACATATAGTTGAAGCATATCTTGATGATCTCACTACTCACTCTCGTAAGAGAGTAGATCACTCTTCCCACCTTTGACTAGTTTTTGAAATATGTCACTATTATCGCATCTGTTTGAACCCTCATAAGTTCATATTTTTCATTAGCTCAAGTCATCTTTTAGGATTCTTAGTCTATGAGACTAAGATCATGGTAGATCCTTTAAAGGTTGAGGCAATACTTCGATTTCTTCCCCCACAAAATATTCATCAGCTTCAAGGTTTACAGGGTAAACCTAACTTCTTACATCGGTTTATAGTAAACTATGCCAATATTACTAAGGGTTTTGTGCATATCTTGAAGAAGGAAACCCTGTTTATATGGGATGAGTGAGCCTGAGAATCCTTCGATGCTATTAATAAAGCCTTGGTATCGATGCCTCTGTTGAAGACTCTAGACTACAATAGAGATTACTTTCTTTATATCGTTGCGTCCGAAGGGACAATTGGTATGGATTTAGTTCAGGAAGATGATGATCTCCATGAGCATGTCATTTACTACCTTAGTCAAAATCTAGTCGACCCTGAACTCAGGTACTCTCATGTTGAGAAGCTAGCTTTGGTTTTTGTACACGCGGTTCAAAGATTGCGAAACTATATATTTATTTTCAAAACTACCATAGTTGCTAACGTCAATCCATTTCAATACGTCCTTAATAGGAATATCATAGAGGGAAAATATAATAAATGGATTTTCATCTTGCAAGATTTTGACCTCAATTTTGCTTCGAAAAGATCCAAGAAATCACTAGTTTTTGCCGAGTTAATATTGGAATTCCCTTGGTTAGATGAGGATGTTATTCATGTTGATTCATTTGTAGATGAACACATTTTCCTTGTCTTGTCTTTGAACCCCTTGTATAGAGACATTTTTATCTATATTCAAACCTTGAAGTTCTCTCAGCATATTTCGAGAGAAGATCGATGATGCATATGATATCAAGCTAAGAACTACCTTATCGTCGGTGAAATTTTGTATCATCAAGGCATTGAAAATATATTGCATTATTTCTTGAATCACGAGGAGGATTAGTCTGTTCTTAATGACTGTGACAGTAGGGCTTGTGGTGGTCATGTATCTGGGCTTGCGACAACCCAAAATATTTTGCAAGATGGTTATTTTTGGCCATCTATTTTTAAAGATTGTGTCGAGGTGGTAAAATTGTGTCACCTTTGCCAGGTGTTCACTTGGAAGATGCGCTGACATCCAACCCCTCTTCACTCAGTCATTATCATCGGTCCCTTCACCAAGTGGGGGGTGGATTTTTTGGATTGCAACCCAACTTTGGCTGGGGGGAATCAACATATTATCGTGGTCATAGACTACTTTACCAAGTGGGTTGAGGCAATGCCTACACTTAAATTTGATGGTAATACTGCTGCATTTCTTTTGTTCAATCAAATTATATCCTGATTTAGAATCCCGAGTGATATTGTCATTGATCATGGAAACCACTTTTAGAAAGAAATGATGAAATAATTAGCATCAAAATAGGGATTTAAACATGGCCATTCTTCCCCTTACTACCCCCAAGAAAATGGAAAAGTAGAGGCCATGAACAAGTCTCTCAAGACCATTTTGCAGAAAACTATCAACCAGAGAAAATTTGACTGACATCTCATGCTTTACCCTGCACTTTGGGCATACCAAACCTTGGTTAAGAATTCCACCATTTTTTCTCCTTTTCAGTTAGTACACATTGTGGAGTCGATCCTACCTATTGAATGAAAAATCCATTCTCTTAGATTGGCAGTTAAGCTCCTACCTGACACTTTCGATCTCGAACAATGCCTCATACACCTAGAGACTCTATATGAGTGGTGTTGATATGCCTCTATGGCTATCAAAGTGAATAAATAATGTGTGAAGGTCCAATATGATAAGTTTATTTGTCCTCGAAAGTAAACTGATGGTGACTTGGTCCTCTTATATGACCAAGCCAAAGAACCACTAGGGGAAGGCAAGTTCAACCCCATGTGGCACAATCCTTATATCGTGCAACGTGTCTTAGAAAAAGGATCCTACAAACTAGACAATTATGAAGGGAATATGTTGGTTGAGACCAAGAATGGGCTCTACTTCAAACAATATTATGCTTGAGCCCCAATATTGGGTGTAACTCTTTGTGTACTAATGTATTTTAGTGTATGTATCTTTTCCCCTTTCTTCATCGACTTGTTTATTGATTTTTCCCTTGGTTGGCAGATGTAAACAGAGTCTTCGGTCTACTTAGGATTCACAGATGGGGCCAGTCATCATACACCAAACTTGGCTTCCACCACTTGGGTCATTTACTCACTCGAGGGTCAAGTGGTGTCTTCAGGTGGCATTTTTCGAGGGCCATCAACGAATAATGTGGTTGAATATAGTGTCGTCATAGATCTTTTGTGCGATTCCATATCAGATGGTATTCATTGTTTAGAAGTTCACTTGGACTCCCAGTTAGTAGTATGTTAGTTGAAAGACAGTTACTGTGTGCATGACCCTACTCTACTTCGACGATTCCTATGGGTACAACTTTTGGAATAATATTTTGATTTTATCACTTATAATCACATACCTTGAAGTTCTAATTATGTATCCAATGCATGTATGCTAATTATTTTTTAGATTGGTATTTGTCACATAACTAAAGTAAATAAAACACATTCACCAATGTACACATTGTAATATAAGTGAATCCGAAGACCAATGTTTTTATATTTCATCTCTTCAAAAATATGGCGTTATAGTACAAAATTGGGGCTCACACCCTCAAAATACATATACACTTGTGGTGTTAGATGCATGTCATGATAACATAGTACAATGTTTGCGAGACACCAAAATGGCCTTGATTCCTAATGCAACAAGGCTGACCCTGTGACTCATGCTAACACTAGAACAATGATCTTGAGATTTAGGTTGTTTATTTCTTTTATCAGGAGTTGGGTCCTTACCTTCTCAATCCTTGCAATAAAATGAGTGGCTATGTAATCCTCTGTATTCATGTCACTCCTAGATCCCTGGGTTTTGAGTTTCACCACCTCACCCTAACGTGACAATCCTGTCAAAAAGTATATGTCCTCAAATTCAATCCTCAATGGTTTCCCATCAAGGTTGAAGGCCTATGTATTTGGATCCCAGTAGTTCACCAACATCTGGAGAAATCTCACCTGATCTCTTATTCCTTTGGGAGTCAAAAATTTATATATCCCACATATTGTTAATGCCATTTGGGCCCCCAAAGATCTATCTACTACAACATCAACCTCTTCATGTTCTCTTTCTCTCCACTCTAGCACCATCCTGCAAGTTTAAAATCAAACTTTGAGTCAATATCATTTAAAAAATTCAACTCACGGACTTGTACACGAGCTGCAATTTACACAGTCGCATATAGGGTTGCATTTACATGGTCGGTTTTGATAACGATAATGTATAGGGCTACGTATATGCGACCCGATTAAGTACAACCTACATACACCCTAGTTCCTAATTTACACCTTGAAATACTAAAAAATTAAAGCCTAAATTGAAATTTTAAACCAATATAAATGAAGAGAAGGGCAAGAAGACTTACTTGGTCCAGACAGTTGCCAATTCTGTTGCTCGTAGATCCTGCAATAAACACTTGAATATTATGGCCAATTTGGTCCAAAATGCACTATTTGGGTAAGAAATACAAACGATATAGTAAAATTGGTTGTTTTTACTATTTATAGAAAAACTTTACCCACTTTACATAGTTTTTGCTAATATTTTGGCCTAGTGGACTAATAGTGCAGTGGATGGAGTTGGTTTTGGTGGTTTTATTCAAGGATTATTGTGGTTTCTAGTGTCATGTCGCTTGTTTGTGACTTTGGTAGGTATTTTCATTGACCAACATATAGGATAGGTCATCACTCTATTTTTCATACTTGAATTATCCTATAAATGTGATTTGTATGCCTTACGTATGAACCCATTTATTAACAACACAAAAAATTATTTATGCTACTATAAGTGTCATTATTGAATGGTAGAGACTTACCAAACATGGGTGCCCTAGTTAGAACCTCTGTGCCATTCGGTGCCCATGCAGATATTTTTTCCGTAGGACCAAGATTCCCTTATAGCTAACATGAATTTTCATTCAAACCTCATTTATTACTCATAAGAATGATGACCTATACCTATGGGACTCTCAACAAGTATGGTTTAATCTCTTTTTCGACTCTCTCAAAAAATCGAAAAGATTGTCGAGTGAACTTGTCTCTTTCACACTCATAAATTGGATTTGAAAGGACATCTATTTGGTGTAATTTTAACCCTTTTTCAAACCAGGTAGACTAAATTTATGAAAAAGGACATTCTTTGGAGTTAAGTTGTAATTGCATCTCATTCTCTTGCTTGTAGTATTGAGCCTATTATCGGTTCTCATTTTTGCAATATAAGCCTATCACCTCAACAGTTTGCATCATCAACCAAGCATAGCCTTGTTGATATCCTTTACAACTTGACACCCTATACCCCAAGAGGAAATATTCCCCTTAGTGTCCATATCCTGCATGCATGTCCTTGCATTAAGAATAGGACCTATGTTCCACTTTTGGAACTAGTTTCTTACTCGATACTCTCATTTCCTTCTCTGTATTATAACATTCATTTGACTATGAAAAAAAAAAAAAACGGGTGGGAAAATAGTATTATCTCATGTTGGCAGCAGTCGTTTTTCCTTTGAACATAGCACAAACTTTTGAGTCCACTTGTCATCCAAATTTTTGGTTTAGCATGACCTTAGGAAGTTGAGATAATTACTTAGAGTTTACTCCTCTGACTGGTTACTCTTCCAGTCCCTATGGAGATTTTAATTGGTGTCTCCTACATCACAAAGTTTCATCATTAAGTCTATGCTTCGAGAGTTCCATATGTCTCATGCTCTTGTTCAAAGGATGTCTATCAGCCCGTGTCAGCCACTTCTCATAACTCTTGAATTTGTATGTTGGCCATACCCTCAGTTTGTTTTAGAGATACATGAAGTTGTAGTGCTATCATGCACCTTGGTCCTACTTTCATCATGGGTAGGTAACCTTGAACCCAACAATCGACATATCCTCATCGATTGCTGACTGGTGGGTTTCCATTGTGTTCGATGGAAAGAAATATATTCACACATTGAGATTCATGCAATGTCTTGGATTCGATTAGCCTTATTGGTGGTTTCCTCACCTTTGTCGACATGTTTCCTTACTGGATACTATTCAGAGGGTGTTTTTCGTGCATTGCTTTCATCTGGCACATGCAAAAGATGCACAGGGTCATTGGTTCGTGAACATGTTCTTCATCCACATTCCTCCAAATCATCAAGATACTTCTTTGTACCTCATGTTGACTAATGAGATATGTCTTAAATCTCTCCTTTCAGTGGGTCTCCTTCCATCAAATTCATCCCATCTATTCTAGAAATGACACCTAGAGTCCTATGAGTACCTAGGGGCTTGCAGTCATCAGTGGTAGGTTCTCTCACCATAGACAGTTGGTAATACATCAATGTCTCTTTATGGATGGATTCTTCAAGTGTTCGACCTCAAATTATTTATTCACACTTGTAAGAATGTACTCCATGCCTTGATACCTACTTTCATTATCGGTAGTTTGTCTCATGTTTGTTAATAGTATACCTTAATGACTGGTAATCAAACAAAGTCTCATTGTGTTTGACCTCAAATCCTTTTTTCACATGATGTAGACTTGAACCTTTCCTTGATCATGTAGAAGACTTGAAGACATTAATTCATAGTCACAACATTTCTGAGTTGTTGCTATCATTCATTGGACTAGTACCTATATGAATTTAGTGAGCATGGGATATCATATTGTACTCCATTGTATACAGATATCTTCAGATTGATTTTGAGACATGCTTTCACTAGGCCTTGTTCATGACTATGACAACCTTTGGCATGTATCTACCCTTGTATTTCCTATCCATGGCCATGAACAATTATTTGGTATATTTCCATATGGATCTCCAGTGTAATTCAAACTAGAATCCATGTGCACAAAGTCAGTATGGATTGTAATATTCTTATGAAAAACTAGTTCATCCAGTTGATTCTCCATTACTCCACTTCTAGGAATTATAATGTATTTCATCCATCACATATACTCCTTTGACCTCACACATTAGAGGGCATCTATTATATCAAGATTTTCCTCACCCCATGCAACTTGCTCAGAAGGCCTTTTCTATTTCCCTATGAATACTTGAAGTCCCTTTTTTGCAATTCCCAGAGCTAAAAAACATATTTTTCCACATATATGTTCCCTAACAGTTATACAACATGATTATACATAGGTTGCAACATTACAACCCATGTACATCAGGTTTTGTGCCCAAAATTAAAAAAATGGTGTCGAGTTTCCATGTCATGTCACAGGATCCATGATCCTTGACCTTCCATATACTGGAAAAGCTCCAACTTGGCCCTTCGGTTCCATTTGAAGGCTATAAATGGGCCATATCCAAGTTGTGGAGAAGAGGGGAAGAATTCAACTTTCAGAGAAAAGTTACTTTGGAGAAATTATTGACTTCATATTGATTATACACCCCTTTGTCCTTTTAAGTATGAACACATTGATCAGCCCCCAAGCTCTTCCCTATTTGATGGAGAACCTCATTTCCTCTCTTATATGATCTTGCCTTTGGTGGAGGTTTGAAGTGGTAGAGGCCCATCTAGAAGGGACTTAGTTTCTCGGTTTCAAACATGCCGACACAGAAGTTTGTCATTCATACACTTATGTTGATTAAATTTTAATAGAAATACTCTTTTCTCGTCCAATTAATGTGTCACAAATATTTGAATTGTTATTCCATGGGTGTATTTGTTATGAATATTTATGAATTATGTTATTATATGTGTTAAATTTATATATTATCACCATATTCTTGTGTATCTTGGTTGTTGAAGAAAATTTGTAGGTATATAGCTTTGAGTCAAGTGCTCAACGATGGACTTCATCGAACGCTTGGATGAGGTAGGTTCTTTATCTTGTCTTGTTAGCATATTTATTTATATATTATACTTGAGATTAGAGTTGATTTATGCAGTCATTTCCATTTGTTGTGGTTTACTCCATGCCATAGAGTAATTTCCCTCGTAACACTCCCAATGAGGAGATGTTGAAGAAATCCATACCTTTTTTAATGTAATTGTGTATACCATTGTGGTACTTCAAAACCAGTATCACTCATATTATTTGATACCTAAATTTGAGCGCAAGGTATGAAATATGTTATTGTAATCCAATATCATCTGGTCTCTTTTATGATGCAGATTCACCTATTTGATGTATTAGTCATCATAGTTTCTAACAGGGTAGAACTCCTCCTTGAGGGAATCTACAAATGTTGCCCAAGTGGGTTCTCTCCTGAATGGAATAGATACATATGAGGTGTACCTCTTGTTGGCTTTGTGTGCAGGTTGTAAGACCCTAGGTTCAATTTATCTGTTACCAACAAAACCCACCAGAAACCAACCCTTTCAGCATCACCTGTTTCCACAAATGAAGTATCACACAAGGTATCTATTGGGACTACGAGAATGAGGCTTTTGCAGTATCGAGGGAATGAGAGGAAATTATTTGGTTCATTATTTCTTAGTGATGTTAGTGCATGTAACTCACTTCTTATTAAGTATTAACTTATGTATGATTCGGATTCCTATAATCAATATAATCTAGATTCATCTACACTGCATTTTTGTAATATTTATTCTTATAGCACAAAGATTCAACATGAGGTAAAACCAATATACTATGCATACATCCATAATCCATAAGAAAAACATATAAAATACAAACAACACAAGATTCAATATCATCTCTTTGGAATTCCTTTATTCATTCTTCTCATCATAGATTGTTACATTCAAAAACCAACTACACCGGGAATCCCATCCTTCACAGAACAATGAGGAATCCCTTAATACATCTCATAGACTATATCTCAACATCAAAATGAATAGAGCAGGACATAACATAACTCAAAAAAAACCCTAATATCCAAAACTGTTACATATTTATACATAAATCTAGGTCTAAAAACCCTAATCTACTCATTACAATGCATGGCTAGTTCAGTTATCTGGTTGTTCAGTTGCTTTCTTTTACTTTTCAATCTACATGATTCTTTTATGTTGTTCTTCTATTTATAGAATGACAATTTTTCATCCTTCTACCATGATTTACTCTCTCTCTCTCTCTTTCTTTATCTGATGTCATATTTATTCTTATGTCTATGCATTGTCTCCCTCCTATGCACTTTTCCTATACTTCAAAGTTTTTCCCAAAAATGCATCCAAACTACAAAACTATTTCCAAAACTTCCTTTTCAACAGGCCCCCAACACTCACTTGTGTCTCATCCTGAGCCACTTAGGTCTGTTTCCTGCTCTTCTATGCTAAAATTAATTTTTGAGAGGAAACCTTTGCTACCTCCACCTCTTTGAATATTGTGGCCTTTGTTACTTCTATTTCCTCTACCCCCTGCATAGTCAAGTTTGTAAGTTTGTCCTCTTCTTCAAAAATTACTTGCTTGACCTTACCCTGCACAATGGCCAACTCTCCAATTACCCTCACTAATTCTTTTTGCAGTGGTCACAATCTATGTTGAAGGATCTTGTTTTGATCCCTCATTCTCTCCACTTCTACATATTCCTTCCACTGAGAAAAAATGGATGACATATGCTCCATTGGTGGCAATGTATCCACCTTTTATGTTTCCTAGTGTTCTTGTGATTCTCTTAGCCTTCCCTCTATGGCCTTCATCTTCAGGTCTTCTATTAATTTTTTCCACACCTGCACACTCTCCTCACATAGTTTAGTGCAGTATCTTTCTACTTTTGGAAACTTATTTTGTTTCCAACCTCACCCTATCTTCACACACCTTTGGTGTTGTTCCTGGCATATTCCTCAACTGTAAGTCCTGGATATTCTCCCTAAATCCCTTAATGAATTCACCAATCTTTAGCACTTTATCCTCCATGGTAGCTTCAACTACTATGGGAACTTTGAGAATTGCCTTATATAACTTTTGGATTGCTTCTTGGATCTTCTACACCATGGCTTCAACTTCGTCCTTCTCTTGTAATGATTTCTTGGCCCTCTCCTCAACCTCATATTTATTTTTCATAACTTCTTCTACTTGGCCTTTAACTTCCCTATTTTGTTGAAGTGTCGTGTCATACTGTTCTTGTAATTGGGATATTTCATCCCTTATTCTTTCCAATTCTTTGTGTGCTTCCTCTCCTCTATTCTTCATTTCTTGCAACAGTCCTTCTTGCAAGTCTTGTATTCTTTTCATGGGAATATTTGATACAAGTATATTAATATGTCACAACACATTTATTTTCTCCTATAATTCACCCATTAATAACTCCAATGCATCTGCCTCGATCTATAAGGTTCTATGTCCTATTGTTAGTTGTGTTAGGTCAACTACACACTTTCTGGTTCTCTTCTTAGCACCATGGATGGTCCTTCCCCATTCCTCTTCTTTTTCATGATTCTAGCTGCTTCCAGCATCTGCTAGAGTTCCAATAGTTGATCTTACACTTTATTTAGTTTCTCTTCTTGCTTCCTTGCTTCTTCCACCCATATTTCTTCTGTAGTATCCCATATCTGGTAACCAATTATATCCATATCATCATTAGTTAATATGTAAAATTGTGTTTGTTTCTATGCTTTGGCCTTCTTGTGTACCCCCCCTGTGCGTGTTGTTCCCATATCCTTCCTTTTTGTCCCTACTTCTTGGACTGGTTTTTGTGTCGTTCTTGTGGATGGCCCAGGTTGATATCTTGTGCCATTGTTCTACTCATCATCATGATCCTCATCATTTTTTTCTTGTTCTTCTCCTTCATCTGAGTGCCCTATTTTCTCGACTGGGATATTCCAGTCTTCCTCCCAATCATTGACTATCAAGATCACATACTTTTTTGTCAACAAATAACCAGTTGGAAACCATTGGCGTGTCAAATCCTTCCTAGATTTCACATACATATGGTGCATGCCTCCTATAAACCATGAAATATCTTTGTATGTTTCTACTATTTTGACTGATATTCGTGGTATGTGTCGAACTATATATGTGATATTTTTCAAGTACACAAAAAATGTGGTGTTACTGTCATTTTGTCTTATCCTAATTGTTGTGTTCCATAAATTGGCATACCTCACAACCAGATTATCGCTACCTGATGTGCGTATTCACTGGTAATATCCTAGTTCTTTCCACATGATCAACGCAATTAATATCACCAATCGTGTGTAATAGAATTCATTTCCATTGTCCTATGCCTCCATGCAATCCTCTTATTGGTCCTAAGGTCCGCACTTGACTACTAAAGGGAAAAGCTAGGCCACCTATCAGTTTTGGATTGATTATTATTTAATAAGTTGGTTTTGTTGGTCAGCTTAAGGATAGGTTTTCAAATATGGTACTCTAGTTGGACAGGCCACACAGTATAAAATTAGGTTCTCCTTTGCTAATGGTATGGGTGTTAATAGACATTTGGGGGTATGAAAAGACAAACACAGGAAACAACATCAAGAAATGCAATGAATCACTTTTTGTGTGAAAACTAAGACTTGAAATAATATCTCAAGACTTAGACAAATATCTAGATGCAAATCATTCGACAAATTGCAAAATAGTGGATCTTTCACTGAAAAATAGTTGTATAATAGGTTGCATAATCAACAAAAGATAAACTAAAACAATATCTAAAAGAATAAGGAAATTTACATTGCACACATCACAAAATATTCCTTCAAGGTAAGAATCAACACATAAATATTTGAGTAAGAGAACACAACTATCATCAACATATATTCACTATGTAAAAAACTTTATAATTAATTGAACAGGTCCAACCCTTCTGGTGCTTCTACTTTCCTTCCAAAAAAATCCCTCTAAAACATACAAAGACTGCATATTTAACAGAGTTGCATAGGTTCTTTCCCATTTGGGAGATGGGACCTAACTCTGGATAACTAATTGTAGAACCAATCATTAACTTAACTAAAATATTTGCATGGAGTAAAGAATGTATACTTCACACTGGGATTGACTAACAAGAGTGGTTCTTGTCACACACAGAAGACCACTTATTTATTTAATATAACAAAATCCTGGAATTGATCAACTAAAAATTGCTACTGTCTCTAAGACTGAACTGATGCATGCACTAGATGAGCTGTGATTGGTAGAAAAACTAGGAGTAACACAACAAGCATCTGTGTCGAGTCCTGGCATGCCTGCATGATGTTTGATGATTCTAGATGGTAACCGTCTGCATGGGCATATATTCACTTGATCTACTTCTTCGCTTAATTTCTAGAGCGTTTTGTAACTGAGACCGAGACATAACTCTTTGTCTGTAACAAAGCCTTGGTCATTAAGTGCACTTCGTTTCAAATTATCAGCTACCATCTATACTTTCAAAAATATTTGGATGGAAAGGTTTTCATCCCAAAGGTCATGGAGGGAGACGTGGAGTCAAGCATCCAATAGGAGATGATATGAGTGGATGTGGACTATGTGGATGAATATGGTGTGGAGATAGGAATCAGGAACGTGAGTGGAGGTGAGTGGGGCTGACGTGGAATGACATGTGGGAAAGAGTAGTGAGTGGAAGTGAGTGAGGGATAGATGGCGCTTGGTGAGAGGGGAGGTATCAGGAGGTGGTTTTGCAAGATTCCAGAGGGGGGGGGGGGTAGGTTGTAAGAAAATTAGAGAGGGGGGGTCTGAAATCAGGAAGAGGAGCCAAATTAGGTGGCCCTGAGCATAGGGAAACCACCATTCTGGACCCCCCCCCTACCATTAAAGGTGGGAAGTGCGAGGGGGATCCGAAATCGCATGAGGACTGTTGATCTGGAGGATGGGGATGTCTCCTATATGGATTAGCACGGGAGTTAGGCACTCTGTGACAATTTTTTTTTCTCAATGTATTTGAAACTTTGAATGCACGAGAACCGTTGATCTGGCCTGACTGCCACATCTTCTTCGTCGATC
>JZKD02S1885436.1:361578-395147 GCA_000966675.3 Picea glauca
AGAAAATTAGAGAGGGGGGGTCTGAAATCATGAAGAGGAGCCAAATTAGGTGGCCCTGAGCATAGGGAAACCACCATTCTGGACCCCCCCCCTACCATTAAAGGTGGAAAGTTCGAGGGGGATCCGAAATCGCATGAGGACTGTTGATCTGGAGGATGGGGATGTCTCCTATAGGGATTAGCACGGGAGTTAGGCACTCTGTGACAATTTTTTTTTCTCAATGTATTTGAAACTTTGAATGCACGAGAACCGTTGATCTGGCCTGACTGCCACATCTTCTTCGTCGATCATGTGAATTTTTTGTTTATGTGTATTTTGAATCTAACATGGCATGCTCTGATTGGCTTCTAGCTTCTGCGGAAGCTTACTGAGCTTACAATGGATTTGTTGAACCTAGATATCTCCTTCACACACACACACAAAAGACTCGGTGGACCTAATACATGCTTCATTAGTGGAAGATATGATGACGATTATTTGAAAATCAAACTAGAACATGCAATCCTTTTTCAAGAAAGAAAAAATATGGTGCAAAATAAGAAAACAAAAGCAGGGACCATGAAGCTGAATGATTAAGAAATGGGGAATTAGCTAAGAAAGCAACCACAAAACTCAAAATTGATGGATGTATAGGGTAAAGGAGGGAAAAGGGAAGGGATGAAAACCTAGGTTATAACATTGGCTCCAAATGGGGATAGTTCCTCCCTGCAAGGTGCTAAGAACTGTATATCATTGCGTTTGTATTAAATAACTTCTCTTATCTTCCATCACTTACCTTTGTTTCTATCTACTAGACCTGTGCATCTTATATTGTCCCTCATCGATGCATCTTATTGAATTAAAAAACTGCAACTACAACCCAATGAATTTGTTGGGCTATGGAGTCTTTATTCACACATGACTAAGTAATGAAATAAAAGGAAATCATATATGGTACAAGAGGGAATTTCCCTCATCTTTAAAAAAATAGTGTTTCAGGAAGTGCCCATTTACTAGGCCCCCAAAGATCTATGTATCATCCATATTGTGCAGGATAAATGTGTTATTTTCCAGAACCTCAACCACCTTAAAAGGGCCAAACCATAGGTTTTCAAACTTACCGTGCTTGGGCTTATCATCCCTTCTAGAATTCCACCTAAAGTCCAAGTCACCCTTTTGAAATATTCCCTTGGTTTTCTTGTCAAAAGTTGATTTAATCTTGTTCTAGTATGCTTATGTCCTCTGATCCAAAGCTTCTCTCTTTTGTTGAACTTCTATAATCTAGAATATTCTCCTTTGGATGTCATTTGGCTCCTCAATCTCTTCCTGTAATAATTTTATGACTGGTATACCAAGATGCGTGGGAAAAACAATGTCTGTTCCATAAACAAGATGAAATGGTGAGGTTCCCAAATACTTATTTGCTGATTCTATCGACCCACAAAGAATACTTGAGTTTAGAGTCCCAGGATTTCTTATTTTTAGTCAAGAACTTATTGATAATCGTGATGAGATTTTTGTTTGATGACTCTGCCAAACCATTCACCTGAGGGTAATAGGGTGTGGAATGTGTCAAGGAAATGTTATGACTACCACATAATTCAATCATGGCTTTGGACTTGAATGCTTGGGCATTGTCTGTTATAATCTTCTTGGGGAAACCAAGTCTGGAAAAAATATTAGTTTCCAGGAAATTCATAATCACCTTATCAGTGGAATTCCTGGTGGGCACAACCTCAATCCACATAGTGAAGTAGTCGATGGAAATGAGGATCCACTTGTGCTATCCACTGGAGGGTGGATTTATCTCTCCTATGAAGTCTAACCCCCATTGTTGAAATGGACCACTGGAAATTATATGTTTTATGGGTAGTGAAAGTAACTTATGTTTCCCTGCAAATATTTGACATTCATTACAGGCCCTAGTAGTATCAAACACATCAAAGAAGAGGGTGGGACATTAGTATCCTTCCCTCAGGATATTGAGAGATGTGGCCTTCCAGTTCCGGTGTCCTCCACATACTCCTCTATGCATTTATGTTGTGATTAGTTTGGCTTAATTTTCATCAAGGCATTTTAATAGGATTACAAAAATATCCCTCCAATAGAAGCTCTAATTTGAAATGCGGAATTTGATAGCCTTCAATTTGAGAAACATAGCCTTTGTCTTCTTGACATCTAGTGGACACTCCAAATGCTGCAAAAAATAAATGATGTTTTTATGCCAAGGTGAAGAGGAGTAGTTTTCAAATACCTGTAAGTTGTCTTGTCTAGGCTGTATGAGGGGTGCATCTGATAGGGTGAATATTTTATTCAATTCTATCACCTTACAGATCGATTCTAATGACAACTTGGCAAGTCCTTGTCCTTTGATCAACTTGATGGGATTTATGTGCAGGTCATACTCTAGTAGTTTGACAATCCACTTCCCTCTTTTTCCCTCATTGTCTGGTTGGACCAGAATCTATTTAACATTGCTGCTAGCAACAAAGGTTGTTATGATAGACTGTAACACATAAACCCTAAAGGATTTAAGTGCTTTGCCAGTGCATAATATTGCTTCTATAGTATATCATACTTCATCTCAGCATCTCAAAGAGATATGCTAAAAAATTCTATGGGTTTTTCATGCCCTTCTTCATTCTTCTACAATAGCACAACAACAATGGTCTCCTCTGAAGCAAAAGAGAAGATGAAGAAATATTTGGTGTAGTCATGAATGGATAAGACAGGGGCTTCAACTAAAGCCTGTTTGATCCTTTGGAATGTTGATTTTTCCTCTAGTGACCATTTTATCACAACATCTTTCTTCAACATGTTAGTCATAGGCTTCGGAATTTCAACAAAATTTGGCACAAAACATCTGAGGAAGTTTATCTTACCAATAAAAGACTGGACAACCTTTTTATTTCTGGGGATCTCAATCTCTTGAATGGAACAAAACCTCTTTGGATCATTTTTTATACATCCTACTGATATGATGTGTCTCGGGATCTTTCCTTCTGGCATGGAAAAGTGAGACTTCCTAGGATTCATAGATATTCCATATCTCTTGCATTTCTTGAAAACCTACTCCAGATGCTGCAAATGTTCATCATCATACTTGGAGAAAATGGTGATGTCATCCAAGTATATAACCATAAATTTTTCTTTTCCGCCCATGAAATCTATGTCCATGGCCCTCTGAAAAGTGTCCCCTATGTTCATCATCCCAAAAGGCATCTTGTTGTACATGAATGTTCCCCATGGGGTGGTGAATACCATTTTTTATTTATCTTCCTCACACAATACTATCTAGTTATAACCGGAGTATCCATCTAACAAGGAAATTCTATGTGCACCTACCACCCTCTATAAAAAATGATCCATCTTGGGGAGGGGGTAATTGTCCTTCATAGAACACTTGTTGAGATATATGAAATAAACACACAATCATATATCCCCATTTTTCTTCCTTACAATTACTAAGTTGGTCACCCAACTTGAGCACCTTAGTGGTACAATAATCATGGAATCCAACATTCTTTTCAACTCTTTCTCAATTATGGACATTATCATGGGATTAAATTGCTGAATATTCTGTCTAAATGGCTTGGAGACATCCTTTAGAGGGATCTTGTGCTAGATGATGTCAGTTTCAAATGTCTTCAAATATTCATAGGACCATGCAAAAATATCACCAAATTTGTTTATGAGAATGACATACATGTCCTTTCATTCTGCAGCTACTGCTTTGGACAACTTCATGATCTTGGGATTCTCAGTGGTCCCAATATTGGAATCTATTATCTCTTCTTCTCGATTCTTCATGGAAACTCCTCTGTAGACATCATTACTATCAAACAACCTTTCCAATGGAACTAGTCTTCTTGGAATGTGATTGGTTTCATCTCCACAATATCATGAATAGATATTGTCTTCAACAAATGAGATGTTTTCTGATCTTCTTCAACAGATGAGATGTTTTTTGATCTTCTTCAACAGATGAGATGTTTTTTGATCTTCTAGTTCCTCATTTTCACATTCTTGACTTTCTTGATCAATTGAGATATTGGATAATTCATCAATGATGTGTAGAAATATCGACAGCTCTAGATTATCACTAAATACTTGTCAGTGCCTTATGTTGTCTGGTATGGTTTTTCTATTCCTGATCTCCACCTAATATTTAATATTTGGGCCAATGGGAGGCCTGAAAGTGCTGGAAGATAAGGCCATAGAATCTTCCTTCTGATTCTGATCTCTGGGAATGAAGGAAATGTTAAATGCTAGAAAGAAATTATCGATCAAATCCCATACCTCGTTTATATATTGCTTAAGCCTCTATTATTTATCTTGATATATGTTCCTCACTTGATTGATTATCAACTCAAAATCACCAAAAAATGATAGAAAATCAATGGCCATATCTTTGGAAACCCTCAATCCTAGCACCAGAGCTTCATATTGAGCTATATTTTTAGTAGTTTCAAACTCCAACTTATAAGAGAATGTTATTACCTCTTCTAAAAGGGAAATGAGGAGTATACCTGCCCCTAATCCTTTGTTTGATGAAGATCCATCGAAACACATTTTACATACATTGCTTTGTTGATCTTTCATTGGCTAACTGATATTTTAGGTTCATAATCATTTAAATGAAAAACAATTGAGTCGATCTCATCCTCAACAACATAAATGGGGTGATTTCTTGGGTTATGATGATCGTTGACAATGTAGGCTAACCTTACCTCTTTGTATAGCTTCTTATGTTCTCCTCCAAACAAAGGGATGGTGACATAAGTGAGGTCCATTTGTAATGATCCTCCAACCTTCTTAGATGAAGTTTTGGATAAGAGAATACCAAAATTTGGGGGAATGTCATCCACAACAATATCCATCACTACACTCTTCATTGGTAATTGTGCCAAAGAAACTACCATATCTTTTATTAGTCCCAGAAATTTTATTTTCTTAGAATCAAAGGAGTACAGGTCTTGGTAAGGATTGGTGATCTCTAGACCTAATTCTTCCATAACAACTTTGGGCATAACATTGTGCAAGGCTCCTGAGTCCATAAGACAATTATGAAGGATCTTTTCATGGAAATTTAAAGATATATAGAATGGTGGAGAAGCATCAAATCCATCCTCATTGTGTGCACCCACTGTAATGGTTGGGTTTTCATACTCCAAACTGATTACATTAGAAGATACACAAGGATCGATTGGTTGATGAACTTTCATAATAGACCTTTTGAAAGGTTCATTCTTCATCAATTTTGTTAAAGGCACAAAGATCTTGATCTTTCTTAACTCATGTTCTAGGCTGAAAGAGGCTGGTGGCCTATCAACTTCCTTGATTTCAGGGGATGCACGTTTAGATGAGGGAGGTTGCTGAGTTTTAGATGACATCCCTTTACTTGGATTAGGATTGGGAGGGAATTCAGCCTATTTGTTATGATCAAAGGAAGTGGATTTGGGAGATCCTACTCTTGTCCTCAAATCATATTTATTTTGGGTTTGGCATTGTATAACTCTCTCTTCCCATATATGATTATCAAACTGATTTGATTGTTGTGCCACCTCATATTCTTGATGTGTTAGGTGGCTGGTATAATAATCTGTTTCATTGAAAATCAGAACAACATCATCCATGAAATCACTATCTGCATCCATCTCCTCAATATGATTTTTTTGGAAAGGAGGCACTACCCTTTCATCATCATCATTTCTCCTTTCTCTCTGCATTATTTGAGGGGCATCATCGGGCCTTCTAAATTGGCTTGGATTTATATTTCCTGCCCCTTGAAAATATCTATTTGGATTTTTAGATTCCCACTTCAACTTAGCTATTTCTGATGTTAGATCCTTCAAAGTTTTGGTCATTTCATCAAGTTTGGGATTAGATGTGGCTGGGCTAGAGGAGGCAAGGGAATCCTCTCTCTATTTATTCTTATATTTATCATATCTATTCTTTAACTTGTGTGATTCCAAGATATTGGATTCAACCTCAATAGCTTCTTCCTGCATGGACAATAGTGTGGTGGATCTCCTCTCCGTCAGTAGGAGTGAGAACTCTACATCAAATGAATTAGCATAAGTGATCTTGGAAGAGGCTTTAGTTGGTTTGATATCATCTGGGATTCTACCATACATCTTATTGAATCTCTTGGTGAAATTTGAAATAGATTCACCATTCTTTCTCTTTAGGTCCCCAAACTCAGTGATGTAGTAGAGATAATCTCTCCTATCTCTCCAATGTTTTATGAAAGTTTCATACAATGCCTCAATATATGCAATGGAGGCTAGAGGAAGAACCCTAAACCATTTTATGACTTCCCCATCCAGACTCTACATAAACAACCTCATCCACACATCTTCATATTCAATGTTAAAGTTTTTTGCAAAGCTATAGAAGGATACCATATGTTCCTCAGCAGTAACCTCACCTTCCCCATTATACCTGGGTAAATATTTCATGTAATATGTGGCTGGGAGGGCATGTAATCCTACAGGAATAACTAGGGGTGCATATCTGGAAGAAATTATGACATCCATCTTGTTATAATCCATGGCTTGGGTGATAGGAACATGAAGATTTATGGAAGTTATAAGGGTGGATGTTGGAATGGATGATGAAGTAGAGTCAGGAGTTGAATAGTTTGAGGTTCCTTAGAATTATGATTCCCAGGGCTAGCAAATTCAAGATTCTTGTGATGATGAAGAGAAGTATAATGTTTGTGAACAACATTTCCCTTGAGAAGGGAGGTATATCTCTGAGCTACGGTGGATTTCCTTAATTTCCCTTCTTTATCATAAACTATTGTGTCCTTCTTAGGGTTATGATGAGCCTTGGTGGCTTTACTATGTTTATATTTGGATCTGTTGAATCCTTTTCTCGGCGCTAATATTTCTTTTGTAAATTCTACTCAACAGAGTCGCCGAGTGAAAGATGATAGTCTGTCTGTGTCTGATATTTGTTCACCATCAATTTTTAGATATAATCAATGTCTCTCTCCTAGGGAAATATATTTCGTTACTCTATTCCCCAACAATAGCGCCATAAGTTGTTGTTCCTAAGGTCTGCACCTGACTGCTAAAGGGAAAAGCTAGGCCACCTATTAGTTTTGGATTGATTATTATTTAATAAGTTGGCTTTGTTGGTCATCCTAAGGATAGGTTTTCAAAGATGGTACTCTGGTTGGATAGGCCACGCAGTATAAAAGTAGGTTCTCCTTTTGTAATGGTATGGGTATTAATAGACAGTTGGGGATATGAAAAGACAAACACACAAAACAACAAAAATCAATGCAATGAATCACTTGTTGTGTGAAAACTAAGACTTGAAATAATATCTCAAGACTTATACAAATATCTAGATGAAAATCATTCAACAGGTTTCAAAATAGTGGATATTTCAATGAACAATATCTATATAATAGGTTGCATAATCAACAAAATATAAACTAAAAGAATAGCTAAAAGAAGAAGGAAATTTACATTGTACACATCACAAAATTTTCCTTCAAGGTAAGAATCAACACATAAAGATTTGAGTAAGAGAACACTATTTTCATCAACATATATTCACTAGGTAGAAAACTTTAACATTAACTGAACATGTCCAACCCTTCTGCTGCTTCTACTTTCCTTCCAGAAAAATACCTCTAAAATATACAAAGACTGCATATTTAACAGAGTTGCAGAGGTTCTCGCCCATCTGGGATATAGGACCTAACTCTGGATAACTAATTGTAGAACCAATAATTAACTTAACTAAAACATTTGCATGGAGTAAAACATGTATACTTCACACTAGGCTTAACCAACAACAGTGGTTCTTATCACACACAAAAGACCACTCATTTATTTAATCTAACATAATTATAATACCCCAGGTTTTGAACCCCCATTTTAAATAATGTATTGTTACAATGTTGATAGGCCAGAGTGCCCAAACAGTTATTAAAAGTCCAGTTCACCCAAGACATGTAATGATTTTATCATTATTAATAATAAATACATGGTTGGCTTCTAGACAAAAAATGACTAGAGTTATAGGGGGCTATGATTCCACAAGAGAGGGGGCTTGAGGGGCTAAGTGTTTGTTATAACCCTAAAATTGCACCAGAGATGCATACCTGGCATCAGGCCATCTTACTTGCTATCTCTGCCAAGCTATAATTTGAACAACTCTTCTAAAAACCATATTTTTGAGGATGTATGCACCTTGCACCACTACTTCCTGCATACACACATTTGTTGCACCATTACATCCCACATACATTCACAAAAAGCACGAAAAATAAAAAATTGCAAAGGGATACGGGTTTTCGGGCTGTTACCTAACCATTTGACTACCCATAGCTGCTCACCCAACCGGATAACTATCTTTTTGGCCTATAAAAGAAGGTGTTGCAGTCCCATTCCAATAAGAAGCACGAGAGCAAAGAAACTCTACCCATTTCAATATTCCCCCTTTGCCCTAATATTTTGCAACCACATTATGAGTTTGAGCCAAAATTCCTTTTTCCTCCATTGCAAACCCTTTCCATCTCCCTAGAAAGAACTGAAGAGGAGAAGAATACGTGGAAGCATTTGGTGCATGGTGAAGAGGAGCCTAGGACTGAGTTTGAGGAGAAGTTGTCGATCTCATATTGTAAGCGACTTTGTGAGATTAATATAAAGAAATACTTTTTCCCTCTCGCCAAATGATGTCTTCAATCTTCATGATTTATTTGTGTTTTTGTTATGATATCTAACCCACTAATCCATATATAGAATGCATGCTCATAGTTTCTTGTTTGTCTTTTGTTGAATGTAGGCTGGCCTTGGGAGGAGATCTACAGTCGAGAAACAACTGAGCGCAAAGGGATCGACACTAGACGTAGAGTTTAAGGTAATCTTATCAGATCTGTATACTTTGTCTTTTATGTATGATTATGGGGTAATGTCAGGATAGTTGTTAAAAGTAGGACACTTTAGATGAATATCTCTGCCTGCACTTCAAAACCCTAATGTATTATGTAGGGTATTTTCCCGTTACATTCAAAATTGGCGACCGTACTAGGGAAACCTCTAGGGTTTCTTAAGGGATATTCTTTTGGGCATTTTAATTGGTTTAATTTCCTTTTTGGAGTTTTTGTAAGTGTATAAGTCTTTAAGGGATTATGGGCTTCCATACCAATATTTCCTGCCTTGACAACTTGACTGTCGTTTTCTTTTTTGAAAGTTACAGATGTGTACCCATCCTATAGTGGGTCCGCACGCATACATACAGGCCCTGCCTTTAGACATCCCATGTACATACGTAGGCTATTGAAGTGTAAGTAGCGTGCTTGTGTTGAGAAAATATTTTTTAAAGAGGAGGTAGTCATCCTCTTCCCTATCAGAAGTCATAATTCTCAGGGGTTTTCTTGACCTAGTCTTAGTATTTGTTATAGCAGTCTGTAACCTAGGTCTGACCTCAGTATAGCTTTTGTTCATCAAAGTTTTCTTATGTTTTCTTTATTAGGGTTTTTTAGACGAGCTTCTGAGTCTATCCTGATCTGCTTGTTTGGTATTGTCAGTGACTCCTTGCAATTCGCAGTGGGCCAGATTTCATTTCTCGGTCTTGTCTTGTCTTCGTTTTCCCCTTTTTTTCTTTAGAAGAAAAGAAAATAATTCATTTTCAAGTTTCTTTTTTTGAAGCATAAAATAAAAAAAAGGTTTTTCATTCTCTTTGTTTGGTAAAAGTAGTTTAGGTTAGTTGCTTTATTTATCAAGGAAAAATAAAGTTTTCTTAAGTTCTTTATTTGAATACTTAGGACATTAAGTAGCTTGTAGTCAAGAGAAATATTTTTTTAGGTTTTTCTTTTCAAAGATCTAAGAAAAATAGTTACGAAAATTTTGGTGAAAGAGTTTAATTTGGAAAATATTTATTTGTGAATAATAAGTAGTTTGTTTTCAGTTTCATCTTATGTTGTTCTCTTTCATCTCTTAAAGAACATCACTGGTTTCACTTTCGTTCGCTTTGAATTAAGACAACAACTAGAATTAACACTTAATTAAAAGTTATTAGACTTTGTGTTTGTTGGGTCCATCAATTTAGTCCAGGCTAGAGCCTTGATTTAGGATTGGAGAGGAAACTCTTCAAGGCTACAAAAACAAACATAGGAGTTTGTGTTGGGGAGTGCTGGAAATTTGAGTAACCGTGAAAATTATCTGGGACCCCCCTCTAACACAGGGTCTAAACATGAGGTCACCTGCGGAAAAGTAGCAGAGATAACCCCTCCAAATCGGAACCAAGTGTAGTGGGGAATGCATATAGAGGGATTATCTTGGGATTTTGTTGATCGCATTTTCCATGGAGCTTCATGGGCCTTGAATCCATCCGAGGTCCTCGGTCATCTTCCAGAACACTTTATTTCAATACCCTTGATAGGTTTTGGACTAGATACCCTTCTCATTGCGGTCCACCCGACTGTAGACTGTACCTGCCTCGTTACTGTTCGCGCGCTGGCAACCTAGTTTCCTTTATCTTAGTGAATTACACAGGTGACTGTGGGGGTATACCACTATACCTAGGGTAGACATAGAGCCATACTTTGTAGAGTATACCCGGAGGGTGCTTTCGTATTCGAGTTTCACTTGCACCAGTAAGTTTCTCTAGTGTTGGCTAGTGTAATTGTTCTTCCAACTAGCTAGTGATCTACTTGTCTTATCTCTCAGGAGATTTTTCTAGTGTATGATGGTATTTAATGTTAATAGAAATCCTTAGTGTGTCTTTGATATTCTCACACCATGGAGAATCAGGAGCTCCACCAGTCATGAAGGCTTCTTGGCATGCCGCCAGTTGATCTGGAGCCACCCCCGCCACCACTAAGGAAAATACTAGACCAACAAGGGTCTTTTGAGGTGACCAAGCCATAGGAAACTGTGCCCGACCCATATCCGAGAGGAGAACATTTGATTCCAGAGGAACCAACCATTTCTGACCTTGGAGTGGAATCTCTTGGTCCATATAACCCTCCGATCACCTATCTATCGACGCCCATAGTCGTACAAGTTCACCCTTACAAGCATCAGGTAGTGTCACAAGTAGCGATGGAGACAAATGCTGCTACTTCTTCAAGGAATCCTCATACTTCATCCATGAATGTCACTATAGGGGGTTTTCCACCTCCTAACTGACTGTCATCGGTCTAGACCACTATGGTATCAACCACCTCTACCTCTAGCAATGGTCTGATTCCATCTATGGCAGTGATCACTAATCCTTTCACCCAAAGTGCGACAGACCCTTCGTTCTCCTATGGGATTCCTGGATTCGATACAAACTCTGTCCTTTCCTACTCCACTCTACAGACTCTAGGTCTGGGGGCAGGGAGCTCGAACACTCCTTCGTAAGGATCCATGGGGGGCACTTCATATCCCTATAAATCTTTCCCTTACGTAGGGGGTCATATACCTCCTTCGTCCCCTTCGCTCAACGGTTCTCACCAGCATTTCGTTGGGACGAACATAAACTATAGTTCGTTTGGAGTAGGTCATCAAGGAATTCCTTCTTATAGCATGTCAGTAGGTTAGACACCATTCTCTTTTTTCAATGCATTTGGTAACAACGCATTCTCGTCAGTTTCCATCTCGGCTGGGGGAAACCTCTGTTATGGCCAACAAAATCCTATGCAGGGTATTATTCCTACACATGGGGAAAAATCACGAATTCCTTCCTCACAAGGACCTTGGAATCTGTGGCAAGGATCAGTTCCCTTCAGGGATGACAACTGAGGGGAACCCCTTCCATAGCCAATGGAACCCTGAGCAAGGCTTATGACCTATGCCCGTCGGATCAACAGGGGGAAACCCTTCCCAAAATCCTTGGAATGCAACACAAGCCCAACCTTCTACATCTTGTTATGGGAGTCATCCGATGACATCTCAACAAGTGCAGAACACGTAACCTAATCACGACCATGGTTATTACTAGAACCCTGGATAGCAACCTAACTTTTCTTGGCAACCTGGTACCAACCAAACTCCATAATCCTTTTTCCTTGGTTATAATCAACAACCCAAATTACCATTTCTGGCAACTCTGCACTTGCCAGACTTGACAATGTTATTAAAACACCCCATCTGTCATGATTCGCATTGGCCTTCGATGCCAACTAGGTTGCCTTCAGACATTCCAAAGTTTGAAGCTAAGCCTAATGAAGATCCAGGCGATCATGTGACTACCTTCCACTTATGGTTTTCGTCCAACTCATTGGAAGATGACTTCGTCCAGTTGCATTTATTTCAACTCACTCTCATCAGGAGTGCTACGAAATGGTACATCGAGCTCGACCGCTCAAGATAATCTACGTTTGGAGAGTTTTAAATGGTTTTCTTAAACCATTTTCAATTACCTGTGAGATACAATGTCGGCATCAAATTTCTGGCCAACTTTGAGCAGACAAAGGTAGACCATATCTCAGATCACATCTGAGAATGGAGACACCGAAAGAGTTTGATAAAAGTACTAGTCCCACCAACATTCCTACTTGAGTGGTTCCTTAAGTCCTTGGTACCTCAATTATCCAAAGATGTAGCAATGTCGGGGGTCTTTTAAGAAGAAGAAGCGATAATGAGAGCACAACATCTAGAGATGATTTACTCTCAGTCTAGTTTACTTTACAAAGTTTTTCCAGATGCACCACAGTCGATACTTGACAAGAGCAGATAGAGATCTGGACCACATGCCGATGGTATTGTTGGTTCAATGCAAATGAATCCCACTGATCAGTTGTTGAAACAATTACATCAATTGTTTATACAACAGACAACATCTAGCCAGACCATTGGTAGGCTTCTCCCCCTACTCAAACATCAGATGTACACAGTGTGAAATTGACAAACCCGAAGGCCACCCAACATCCTGATGGGAAGAAGAAACAATGAAAGAAGGGTAAGGGGGATAAGAAACCTACCAATAATGTTGGAAGGGACAACACAAAAAAGAAGAAGTCGAAGTATCCGTGTAACCTTTGCATGAAATACCATCCACATCACCTGTGCCCCGACTTGCGGAGGCCAAGAAGTTATTGGCATAGTAGTAGCCTACCGTGTTAACAAACCCATTTCCACATAGGCAAAATTTAACTCAAGCCTCTTCAAGTGCTAAAGGGGGTAGTCAGGGTAACCCTCCATCCTCGAGTAATCCTTCATCCACGAATGTGTATATGTTGAAAGGTAACGTTGATATAGAAACTAGGACACGTGACAACGAAATGCCAAACACCTCTAAGAAGGGTAAAGAAGCCAAAAACCCACCTCTTCCTCTCCAGATTGAGAAGATGTTGGGAGAAACAATGACACACATCCCCAAAGGTGCATTCAATAAATATTCCCACAATCCAAATGCAATGGTTGCCCAAAACTACTCTATGGTGGAGGATTTGTCTCAAACCCCTTGTGCAATGTCCACTTTTGAGGTCCTTTAGAGCTGCCCTTCCCAGAGAAAGGATCTGTTAGCTTCCTTAGGATCTACTGAGACTTGTAATCTAGGAATGATCATGCTTGATACGACTGACTTAAAACCTCATCTCCCTTACCACGTGGTGTTTCATATAGTAGTGGCTTACACCATGAAAACGTTTACTCAGAAAATTTTTTGCACGGTGGTTGATGAGGGCACATCGACATGTGTGGTGTCATTGGTGTGTTGGAAGGTCATTGGAAAAAACGTTTTGTCTTGGTCACCTACTTTGCTTACCACTTTCGATGATCATTCATTCTGACCACATGGAATCTTCCCCTCTTTCCCCGTGTAGTTGGGGGGAAGACCATGTGCATCAAGGTTGAAGTGGTCAATGCATCTCTCAACTATAATATCTTGTTAGGAAGGAGTAGGAACTATGTTGAGAATGCAGTGGTCACTACAATTTTCTAGGTCTTGTTGTTTCCACACGAAGGCCAGATCATGTCCATTGATCAATTTTCCTTCTCCCATCCTAACCCTTCATCGGAGGCATCCACGGTCTTGATGATCAATAACCCTCAATCCAAAATCGTCAACATAGGGGATGGTTTGTGCCCACCTTTGATGGTTACTTTCAATTACCCGCCTCCTTCTGTCAATGTTAACTTCATATAGACTATCTCTGACCAGCCTAAGGTTGAAATTTTCCAAGTCTCATCGTTTCGTAGGACTTACTTTGATGATTCATGGACTCTTCCTTCCCCATCATCCATGATGGAAGGGACAGGGCACCGTGTCATGGCCATGAATTTGTCCATGATAGAGGTTGCATACTCTATAGTCTAGCAAGCTTCCGCCGATCCCATTCTGACTCCCGCACACTAGTTAGATCCGGTTCTCGAGCCTATTTGGGCTCAAGGTTCCCTCACCAATACTTATTCTTTAGACTTATTCTTTCCCTCAAATGAGGTGATTATTGAGGCAATGACTAGTCCAGACAGACCCTAGGATGATCTCCATCACAGATCTTATTTCCTCCTAGATTTAAGAAGAATTGAAGCAGGTGAATTCACTCTGACTATGACTGGAGATAGGTCTTGTCCTATCAATGCTTTAGCTACCCACACAGTTTACACTGAAGTAAATATGGAAACCATCACTAAAACTATACCTATTGATATCTCTAGAACCCTTGCGTCATGGAGAATGTCTCTGTCAGAGGGGAGTGCTCCCCCGAAGAGATTCAAATCTACACAACTTTATTTAAAGAATTCCATGACGTGTTTGCCTAGTCTTACAAGGAAATTCCAGGCATAGATCCAAGAATCGTCCAACATGAAATCATGACATATCCTGACGCTAAGCTGGTCCGACAAAATCTTCGTCCAGTTAATCCTAAGAAAGCAACAACTATTAAGGATGAAGTAGAGAAACTGCTTGAAGTTGGTTTCATCTACCCCATCCAATTGACTCAATGGGTGTCAAATCCTGTTCCAGTCAACAAAATATAGGGTACGATTCGTGTATGTATGGACTTACATGATTTGAATAAGCCCTGTCCAAAGGATAATTTCCCCACTCCATTTATTGACCAAATTGTTGATGAATGCACAGGCTGCGAGCTATTTTATTTCATGGATGTTTTTTCAGGATACAATCTGATACAGATCAAGCCCAAAGACCAACATAAAACCTCTTTCATTTGTATGTGGTGTACATTCACTTAACGAAAGATGCCTTTTGCTCTGAAAAATGATGGAGCTACTTTTCAATTGGCCATGTCTTTTTCTTTCCACGATCTCAAACACATAGTCGAGGATTATCTTTATGATTCAACATCACGATCTCCTAAGAGATTTTATCATCCCACACACCTCCGACTTATCTTTGAGCGATGTCGCTACTACCGGATTCACATGAATCCAAACAAATGTAGTTTTTTCATAACATTGGGTCATCTACTAGGTTTCATAGTTTCGACAACAGGGATCATGGTCGATCCTTTAAAGGTTGAGGCAATAGTTCAGTTGCTTCCCCTGTCCACAGTCCCTCAGATTCAGAGTTTACAGAGAAGAGAGAACTTTTTACAGCATTTCATCGCAAACTGTGCCGAGATCACAAAGGGTTTAATTCATTTACTAAAGAAGGATGTTCCTTTTCATTGGTATGAAGCCACTCAATGCTCTTTCAAAGCATTGAAACTCTCCCTCACATCTTCCCCTCTACTTCAGCCACCCAATTATAATAAATATTCCTTATTGTACTTGGTCATTGCATAGTCGACCATCAGTATGGTATTGGTTCAAGAGGATTATTTGCTCAAAGAATATGTGATTTATTATCTGATCCAAGGATTGGTTGGACTAGAACTCAATTATTCCCACGTTGAAAAACTTGTGTTTGCAGCAGCTCATGCTGTCCAATGGTTTTGTCATTATATCTTGTTTTGCAAGACCACCTTAATTGTCGTTGTGAATCCATTTCAATAAATTTTGACATGAAGTGTAATCGGTGGAATGATTAGTAGATGGATAGTTATCCTCCAAGAATTTGACTTAGATTTTGTTTCGGTGAAATCCAAAAAGTCGTTGGTCTTTACGGAACTCATCTCGAAACTTCCTGTCGAGTCAGGTGATGTTATACTCGAAGAGTTTCCTATTAAAGGAGACATGTTTTTGATTGCATGTTTGAACCCCTGCTATGGAGATATACTAGTCTATCTCCAGACTTTGAAGTGCCCCACCTCTTCTTCTCGTGATGAGCATCGCCATATATGCCATTAGGCCAAGAACTATCTCATTCTCGAAGACACTTTGTATCATCGAGGTGTAGATTGCATCCTTTACCAGTGTCTTACTCATGAAGAAGTGAAAATCATGCTTAACAATTTCCACATTGGAGCATGTGGCGATCATTTTTCTAGGTTGGCAACAACCCAAAAGATTCTACGAGCCACTTAATTTTGGCTAACATTAATCAAAGATTGTGTTTAATCAGTCAAGAAGTGCCACTCATGTCAGATATTCTCTCAAAAGATGAGGGCACACTCCACTCCCATGTTTCCCGTCATCATAGCTGGTCCCTTCACCAAGTGGGGGATTGATTACACTACATGCAACCCCCCTTTAGCAAGGGGGCACCATTATATCATTGTAGCAATAGACTACTTCATGAAGTGGGTTGAAGCTATGCGAACGTTCAAAGACGATGACGAGACAATAACTCTCTTTTTGTTTAACCAGATAATAGCAAGGTTCAACATCCCGAGAGAGATTTTCACTGACCATGTCAGTCACTTTCAGAATAAAATGATGTCTGAGTTAACGTCAAAGCTTGGGTTGAGGCATGAACATTTGTCACCCTACTACCCACAAAAGAATGGTCAGGTGGAAGATATGAGTAAGTCCCTTAATACTATTCTACAACAAACGATCAATTCATCCAAGTCAAATTGGCATTTGATGTTGTACTCGACATTATGGGCCTACCAAACATCTATTAAGACTGCAATCGGTTTCTCACCTTTTCAACTCGTTTACGGGTTGGAAGCAGTCTTTCCTATAGAGCACCAGATCCCGTCTCTAAAGTTGGAAGTACAGTTATTTCCAGACACTTCACCACTTGAAGAGCATTTATTATATCTTGAGTAGCTCGATGAGCAGCGTCAGTATACAAACTTGGCCAACGAGGCTCAAAAACAAAAATTCAAGTGTCAGTATGATTGGTCCGTTCTCCCTTGGATTTTTTCTGAAGGCAACGTTGTCCTAGTCTATGACCAAGATAAGGATCCTCTGTGGGCATGGAAGTTCAAACCCATTTGGTTCAGACCTTTCATCATGAAAGAGGTTCTAAAGAAGGGTTCTTATCATCTGGTGGACTTTGAGGGAAATTATTTTGTGGAGCCTAGAAATGGGATCTACCTCCAGAAGTGTTACTCATAGGTGGGTCGCCTTGGGTGACTTCTTGTACATATGTATAGTTCTTATACATTTTATTTTTAGTTTTTGTCTTTTTGGTTTTATGGATGTGTCATTTTTGATGTCATATTTTTCACTGTGGTAGATGTCAAGTGAATTAGAGGTGTTTGTTGGGTTTGTGAATGATGCTAGACAACACACTCAAAGGCTTTCTTCCGCAGCTTGGATGATTTTCACACCTCAAGGCCAGTTGGTATCTTCAGGAGGTATCTGTTTAGGTGATGCCACAAACAATGTCACCAAATACAATGCAGTTTTAGAGTTGCTTCATGATGCTTTGTCGCATGGTATCTCTCACCTCTGGGTCTACTTAGACACTCAGCTAGTTGTGTCTTAGTTAAATAGGGTTTACCGCATTTACGATCCTACTCTACATCGACAGTTCTTTAGGGTATGTCTCTCAGAACGAAGCTTTGATTACATTACGTATATCCATGTTCCTAGGAGATTGAATCAAATCACATATACTCTAGATAATCATGTATTAGATTGGCATATTGCATACATGTAAGAAAAAGAACACATACGCACATGTAAATACATTTGTAAATAAATGTAATCCATAAGACATAAAAATATGTAAATACACATATATATATCGAACACATCAGAGTACATAGGTGGGCGCAAGTGCCTCAAAAATATATGTCCAGTAAGAGTCATGAGACTTATGCCCTCAAAAATATAAAAAAGGTGCCATCGACACGTAAGTAGTCCAACCTAGCTAAGGGCGGGGCATGTTGGCCCTACCCTAGTGGACAACAATGTTTTCCAAATGCCGGAAGAGTTGGACCTAGGTCCGTGGTACCCCAACTATGTGAGGTTACATCGACGGTGGGAGATCCTCGATCTCTAACATAGGGACTGTACGAGTGAGCTTGGTGAGATTCCACTCCCCCTGTCTCAATACTCTCTCAGCCTCTCCAGCTGGAGGTCCCCCTACTGGTCCGGCGACTGCGACTAGTCCTGACTCTATTCGAGGACATCGACTAGTCCTCGAGAAGTCTATTGGATGCACTGGTCCCACATATGTACATAATAGATACATAGTTGTCAAATACTCTGATACACATAAAAATAATATATATATATATAAAGAAATAAAAATTAAATAACTTTGAAAAACAAACATACCTATCTTTCCTCATTCTACTCCATGATGTATGGGCATATTAGGATTCCTGGAGAAGTTGATCTCTGCATAGGGTTAGTCCTCTATAACCGAAATCTGTCGATACCATCAGTCAAAAAAGTTATCATCGAAGGCCTGAATGGTCCTCCCTCCCCCCTGTCGCAGCAACAACGTCACCCATCTGCACAATGCTGGGTGAGAGGCCACGTTCCCTCATACTATATCTCACAGACTGAGACTGGGTACCCTCTCGAAGAAAAAGGAACATAGAACAGTCCCAAACCCAAAGTTTTTGTTTCTTCGCACATGACACTCTATTAACTATCTCTTCATTCAATCTAGCATGGTTTTTCTCTAGTCAAAAACTTGTGCATTTAAGCACTGAACTGCACAATGCATGTGCGCACGGGAGGCCTGATGTAAGGATGTGGATCCAGTGACCCTCCCAATAAGAAATACTATCACTTTCAGTGATAGGTTTGAAATCTTGTTGATCGGCACCTGAGAACCCACTTTATCTATGCCTGCTTCACAATGGAGTCCAATCAACTCCTCAATTTTGTGAGGCCCAGGAGGAAAAATATGAAGGTTGACTAGTTCCCCTCTCCTTGAGAGGCCAGTAAGAAAATGAATATCCTCAGTCATTGGAGTCAACGACTGTCCCTCAAGCATAAATGCCTTCGCGCCAGGGTGCCAATAATCTATCAAGGTATTCAACAGCCTAGGTTGTGCCCGCATGAATGGACACTGGAATAATTTCAACAAACCACATTGTGCTATTGCAGTGAGAGAAACAGGGTCTTCTACGACCAAAGAATCAATGTCTTCATGATCCCTTTCTCTCCAGTGAGCTTACATCCTGCAAAATGACAGTTTCAAAGGGGAGTTAACTCTTGATTTTTAATTTTTTCCATATGTTTAGGGGTGCACGCGGGCTATATTGAGCACAATAATGTATGCATGCAGGCAGGTTGTTTTCTGCCCACAGGCATACACATGTTGTCTTTGGATATCCTGCGTACACGCAGGGCCACAACTTTTTAAGAGTGTGCGCCCCCCCAAAAAACCTAAATGCACTAAAAATGAAGTATTGAATTTCAAGAGGGGTTTTTTAATACTTACTTGGTCCAAGAAAAAGTTTGTTTCGTCCAGTGAATCTCCCCGAATCAACTCTTTCAGAAAAGGGGTGTTTTTGACTTTTTGGTCAATTCTCAATTTACAATGGTGATAATGATCTGACAGCTTCTATTTATAGATTTTTTGGCCCCTTTTTTTCATTTGTTTGGACCCTTTTGTCGTTTTTCTATCTTAAAAATTGTTTAGTATGGTTCTTGAGTTTCCTATGGGATGTTACGATATGTGTTACTTTTTGTATTGGCAAACTTTTGGAGAGTTGGGTCATTTTTAAAGGTCCTTTGGTAAAAAGTTGTTTTTTCAACTTAACAACTTTTTGCATCTAAGTTAGGTTTCCACCTCCACTTCATGCATCTCATTATATTTTTCTCTTTTCCATAGGATCGACCCCACCGAGTTGTGACACAGAACCATCATTTCTTCTTTTGAAGTGTCGTAATTTAGTGGTAGAGCCTGCCTTTACTTGGATGACCTAGTTAGATCCTCATTTCTTTTGTCTTCCATACCATCATTAATGACTATAGGCTTGGGAGTCCTTATTAGTGATTACACGTTTGAGCCTCATTTTCATGATTCATTATCAGCCTTGATCTCACCCTCAGGACTCCCAAACAAAAACAGGTCTTCTTTTAAGCCTTTTTTCAGACCCTCTAAACATGAAAAGATTTCTAAGAAATCTTGTTTCCCTCCATGATCGCCACATTAAAATTTGAAGGCACGTCTGTCTGGTGGTAGTTCACCCCTTTTTCGGTCCGAATGGTCAATTGTATGAACAAAGGTATACTCTAGGAACTTTGGTTCGCTAGAAGAGTATTCTCAAGTATAAGTTTAACCCTTTTTTTAGCTCGAGGGAATAAATTTACGAAGAAGGATCCCCCACGTAGTCCATAGTTAAGCACTTTTCAGACTCCCTAAAAGTGAAAAGATCATCAAGTGAGCATGTTTCTTCACACTCGTTAAAATGGTCTAGAAGAACATCCCTTACGGAGTCCATATTTAAGCTCTTTTCAGACTCCTTAAATATGAAAAGATTGTCGAGTGATATTTTCTTTGTCCCACTTGTTAAAATGGTTTTGAATAGACGTCTTTTTGGTGGTAGTTTACCCCCTTTTCAAATCGACTAGACTACCTTCGAAAAAGGTACCCCAATGGAGTCTCCTTTTACTCTTTTTCAGACTCTCTAAAAATGAAAAAATGTCGAGCTTACCTTCTCCGGGCTCATTAAAATTACATCGAAGGATGTTATCATTGTGTCTTATTAATTGCATTTTCTTTCCTGTGTCTTTGGCCTAATGTCGTCTCCATGTTTCTCCCAACTGAACCATCTGAAGCATGAGTTACTCACAAGCCTTGTAGCACTTTGCCTCTGTGTCTTGACACCTTGACCCATGGAAGAATTTTCCCGAATGTCCTTTTTCTGCATTTGTCTCCTTGCTCTGAGCATCACTGTGTTCCTTGCAATTGGAACTAGTACGTCTGCGACACTCGTTCCTCCTTTGTAACATAGAATTATTTTATTCTTTTTCAAGATTTCCAAAATTATTGAAAAAGACAAAAAATCAAATATAACCCAAAAAGAGGAAGGGAAAAGTATTTTCTTTTTATTGGCAGCACAATGAGTTGCCCTTGGACAAAGCACTTCCTTCCATTTGTTCGTCAAGCGTTGGGATTTAATATGACCTTAGAAAGCTATTCTCACTACATAGAGATGTGTCCTCCTCCATTTGGTTATCCTTCCAAACCTATAGAGATTTTGCGTTGCCTCCTGCATCGTGAACTTATGTCAATACCATGCTCCTCAAGTCTCATCATTTGTCTCTCTTTTGTCCAAGGGAATTTTTAATAAACTTGAGTCGACCCTTCTGTAGTTTGTATCTTGTACTCATGCCCGACCACCCTGAAATACCAATCAAGTCCTTGTTCAAAATCAATGAAGTTCTCTGCTTGATCACCGAGATCCTCTTGTCTGTTCCCGACGAGCCATCGAAGACCTCTGGGTAGTGGAGTCATACACTGATATTACACTCCTACCCGAGTTTTGAATATATTGAAGTTGTTTCCCAAGCTCTGAAGGCTTCATTTCCATCCATCCGACGTCGTTATCTTATTGAAGATGGATACTATACATATATATATATATATATATATATATATATATTGATTTTAAGATGTAGATCCACTAGGTATTGCTCGTAGCTACACTTTATATAGTTAGCTAACATGGATTTGCAGTGTATTTGATTGGCAACCATGATTTTATTTCATCCCAAGCATGGGTATGCCCACCTCGGTGAGACAAATTATTATTTTTGCAGATGGAACCTATTGAACTCTGGTCTCTATTCTCACTCGCTTCGTATGTTGGTGAAGATTTGTAATGTATTTCGGCCATCAGATGCTCTTCTGACCTCACACATTAGGGGGAATAGGTTATAACCCTAAAATTGCACCAGACATGTATACCTGGCATCAAGCCATCTAACTTGCTATCTCTGCCAAGCCATCATTTGAAAAACTCTTCTAAAAATCATATTTTTGAAGATGTATGCACCTTGCACCACTATTTCCCACATACACACGCCTGCTGCACCATTACAGTCCACGTACACTCACAAAAAATGCGAAAAATAAAAAAATTGGAAAGGGATATGGGTTTTCAGGCAGTTACCTAGCCATTTTTCCACCCATATCCGGTCACCCAACCGCCTAACTATCATTTTGGCCTATAAAAGAAGATTTTGGGGTCCCATTCCAACAAGAAGAATGAGAGAAACGAAACTCTGCCCATTTTAGTATTCCCCCTTTGCCCCAATATTTTGCAACCACATTGTGAGTTTGAGCCAGAATTCCTTTCTCCTCCATTGCAAACACTTGCCATCTCCCTAGAGAGAACTAAAGAGGAGAAGAATACGTGGAAGCAGTTGGTGCATGGTGAAGAGGATCCCAGGACCAAGTTCGAGGAGTAGTTGTCGGTCTCATATTGTAAGCGACTTTGTGATATTAATATAAAGAAATATGTTTTCCATCCCACCAAATGATGTGTTCAATCTTCATGATTTATTTGTGTTTTTGTTATGATATCTAACCCACTAATCCATATATAGAATGCATGCTCATAGTTTATTGTTTTTCTTTTCGTGAAAGCAAGTTGGCCTTGGGAGGAGATCTGCAGTCGAGAAACAATCGAGCGCAAAGGGATGGACACCGAACGTAGAGTTTAAGGTAAGATTACCGGATCCCTATACTTTGTCTTTTATGTATGATTGTGGGGTAATGTCGGGATAGTTGTTAAAAGTAGGAGACTTTAGACGGTTATCTATGCCTACACTTCAAAACCCTAGTGTAATCCGTAGGGGGTTTTCCCACTACATCAATGTTTATTCCTATTTTAATTACCCTTTTTGTATAAGAAAGGGGATCGGTTATGTGAGCTTCTTGGGTAAGGCTAGGAGGTTCTTGATTCCCCATGAGAGATACTTAAACCCATCCCTCATCTGATTGTGGTGTTGGTCATAGGTCATTGGTCATTGGTCATTGGTCGATGGTCATTAGTCATTGGCTCATCCTCTCCTTCCCTTCTGCATTTCATACCATTCTTTACCTCACACCCTTCCATGCACTCACTTACCAATCCATTGGTCCATCCTCACTTGCGTCTTGGATTGGTAAAGGGAAAGGAACTATTGAGAATTAGCCACGGGATAGTTGTTGTAATGGTCATTGGTACAATCCAGTGATGACCTAGGGCCTGCATGTCTAAGATGCGTTGGCCTGTGCCATTTTTCTCTCCCAAATGTGGGTCCTGAGAGTTCCATCATTGAGATTTTGGACCAGCTGTGATGGAGGCCCCAAAATAAAGGAGAAGGACCACTTGAGGGACTGCATGGCGGAGAAGGGTGGAGGTCCATTCTCTTGGGTGGTACAAGCTAGGTAGAAGAGAGATGGGTACTTGGATTATTGTGGGTGTTGGGAAACCTGTGAGAGCTTGAGAGCTGACTGGTTTGGGAACTCAAGTACACTCTGGAACCTTCAATGTGGATTCATAGCCTTGGCTCGGGGGTGACATTACTATTGATATTTGGAGCAGTGGTGTCTACGATTGGGTGGAATGTTCTTGGTATGTAGCCAGTTGGTGTCGCCTTTTTATAAATAAAAGTTCTCTCTATTGTGATATTATTATATGGGTATGAATGTATTCCGATGTGTATTTTAATTATCGTTTAACTAAATCTTATATTATGCATGCTTTCTAGATATTGTTGTGCATGTCGCTAAATATTGTATCTTATGCATTTTTATTAATTAAATAAGGTATCGGTAAGAGTACGAAGTCCAAGGGTGGTCTTGAAGGTAGCATGCCTTGCCTGTGGGTGGCTGGGTATGTTATAGTTTGGTATCAGACCTTCTAGCTAAAACATCGGCCCGGTATGGGCCGGGTCTATTGGTCAGCGTTTCGTGGTTACAGATCGAACTATGACCGTGGATTTGAAAATATCAGTAGGAATGGCGTTGCAAAATATATGCAGGATTTAGATCACCAGAGAACTATTCTAAGGGGTTCAAAGGATCCTAGCTATCCCCTTCGAATTCAGGAGCGATCACCACTGTAGGATCAAGAGAGATCCGGGATTGTTGGATCAGAGGACATGTGAACATGGGTCATCCAATGTAAAGGAAGAAAGGGTTAAGGTCGCAACCATGAGATACCATTGGAGAGAGTGATCCATATTATTTTTCGACATGAAATGAGAGAAAAGATATAATAAAGAAATGTACAGAGACTGTAAAAATACAAAGTGAAAGACTCACTAGAATGGTGGCATCTTATCTCTGAGAAGAGATGTGAAAGTTACTCGCATTCACAAGAAGATGATTATAATGAGGCTATGAAGGCCTTTTTACAATACAAAAGAATTCCAAAAACACTAGAGATAAAAAAACCTAACCCTAGGAGATGAAGCGCTAAAAGTCACGTGGGCCCTGTTTGGGTAAGTTAGTACATCAACTTCTCGGGGTCGTAACTTTTGCATATGATATCCGTATTAGGTGCATGATAGACCATTGGAAAGGTATCATTGAGGATATTCATTTTGGAGGCAATATCGAAGCGAATTTCATATTTCTCCCCATTTTCCCAAAAGCATCGTTTAGGGCCTCAAAATGGCCCCGGAAGTTAAAAATTGCTAAAAATAGTAAATTACAAAAATTGCCAAAAAATTGTTTTGAGCAAGCTAGAAAAGGTGGGTGGCCACTAATATCCACCTAGATCAATATTCCCTCCTTAGGAAGCAATGATATCCATTGCATTGAGTGCCCGGGGGAGAGAAAAAAATGTTTGTTGAATCTGAATCTTGGTGAGTTGCTTTCCTTGTTGGAGACATTGTGTTGCTCAGTTTGTGGAAGTCTGTCATGAACCTGTTGAGGCTGAGTATTTTCAACTAGTCAAGATAAATGATAGGATATTGTGCAAAAGGAATCTTTGAGCTTTGATGTAACCTTGTCAATCTGCTTCTATTGGATAAAATGTTTTTGGGGCGAGGCTATAGTGGTTGCAGTGTCTTTATGTTCCCCTTTTGAATAGATTGTAAAGAAGATGAATTTTGCAGTATGAGATAATACCTTGTGGTATTGTTTAGGTAGAACAATAGTCGAAACTACCTCTTGTATTCTATAGAGATGACCCCCTAGAGAAACACTGACACTGCGGGGTCGAGACTCATAAACAACATGGTGTCTCCACATATATGGTTGGCCCAAGAGAACATCAGAGACATCCAATGGGGAAAAATAACATAATACCTCATCCTTGAAGGGTTGGATGTCGTATGACAATTGACACTACTGGATGACACAAAGATCTCATCCTTGGCGAAGCCACCCGATATTGATGCGAGTGTGGTGTTATCGAAAATCCCAACTGTTTGACGACCTCTGCTGAGATAAGGTTCTTTTGGCTTTTGCTCTCAACAATAAATGCAGTGGGGTGCCCTTCACCCACATCTGTGAATGAAAAATGTGCTCCCCCTCTTTAGGATCTGTTAGTTCTTCTGGTTGAATTATTGTGGTCACGACAATAGTAGTGGGGTATACATCAATGATCTGTCCTTTACCAGTATTTTCATAATCAGATTCTAAATCAGGGTTTGGCTCCTTGTCTTTGATCTCTACCACCAATGACTATTTTGAGAAACATTCATCGATGTTGTGCTAGGGGATTTTGTGGAAATCGCACCATTTTCTGGTGTCCTTCTTTTTCTTCCCATGACCCTTCTTTTCTCATGGCTTGGACTTGTTTTTGGGAGACTATTTGTTAGGGTCATCATTGTCATACTTTGGTTGTTGCATATTTGCAGACCCAAACTCCCATTTGTTCTGGTGCTTAAATTTCTACTCGATTTTAACAACATATCGATAAGTAACACTGAGTGATGAGATATAGAGAAAATCAATTTTAGTTTGTATGTATCTATGTAGAGCCCCATGGTATTTTAGAACCAAATCTCGTTAGGAGTCTTTGATACCCATCTTGGTGCACAAGGTATGGAAGGTATTGGTGAACTCTAGAACAACTTGGCCCCTCTCTTTCCGCAGTGTGGTCCATCTCATGTACTGGTCCTCATAGTTTCCAATAGGGTAATATTGTTCCTTTACCGCATCCACAAAAAAATCCCAAGTGGGCTCGGCCCTATATATTCCAGTCTCCTCTATGGAACTTCACTCCTAGTAAGTTTCCCACCAATGTTTGACATGGGGGAGAGATTTAAGGAGTGCGAAGGTGATATTTTCCCTGTTGGAAAAATGGTGAAAAGAGAAATAATCGTCTAGCAGATTTAACCATTTGTCTAGGGTGTCCGCAATTATCTGACCTTCAAATACGAGAATATCAAAATTAACCTGTACCTTGAAAGGAGTATAGGGTGTCCGCATCTATCTAACCTTCAAATACGGGAATATAAAAATTAACCTGTACCTTGAAAGGAGAGGTGCTTCCAAAGTGGCTATTTGATGAATATGTGCCTGTTTCTATTGACAATCATTGAAGGATGTGGGAAAATTCTCCATCATTTTGTCCCTATGTCGCGTGAGAGCTTGCTCAAGAAAACAATTTATAGGATTGTCTGCTCCATCATTTTTATTTTCTTCCACCATAGAGGGTTTCTTGGGCGTGCGAAAGAGATTGTCTTCAAGAGAGACAAGCTCGAGACCCAACTTGCTATACTCAGACCTCATCGGAGAAATGCAATGAAAAAAATAATCAAGAGAATACTGCTCTGATACCACTGATCCAGAGTATTTTTGACACTAAATGAGAGCGGAGATATAATAAATAAATGTATAGAGACTGTAAAAATACAGAGTGAAAGACTTGCTAGAATGGTGGCAGCATATCTCTGAGAAGAGATGTGACAGCTATTCACATTCACAAGAAGATGATTACAATGAGGCTTTGAATGCCTTTTTATAATAAACATGAATTCCAAAAACCCTATACATACAAAAACCTAACCCTAGGAGATGAAGCGCCAAAATTCATGTGGGCCCCATTTGGGTAAGTTAGTACATCAACTTCTCAGGGTCGTAACTTTTGCATACGGTCTCCGTTTTAGGCACATGATAGCCCGTTGGAAAGGTATCTTAGAGGAGATTTATTTTGGAGGTAATATCAAAGGAAGTTTTATATTTCTCCCCATTTTCCCAAAAACATCGTTTAGGGCCTCAAAATGGCCCTAGAAGTTAAAAATTGCTAAAAATAGTAAATTACAAAAATTTCCAAAAAAATGTTGTGAGCCAGTTGGAAAAGGTGGGTGGCCACCGATATCCACATGGATTAGAGAGAGATCAATGGGAATATGAAATTGTGGGGAACCAAGTTTCATGGGAGATAATTTCCCAAGGCGGTCCCGCAATCCAAACCATGGTTTCACCAAGGGGTTACATGTCGGCGTCAAGAGAATTGCGAGGTGAAAAACAGGTTACTCCAAACCGTTGATGTGTTTCCTCGCAAATTGAAAGGAATTAAGTGATGCGACATGTTAGGGATCGAACATCAAGAATCCATATAGCCAAAGAAGTTTGGGGTCGTCCATCGTCAAGGAGAGACAAGTGGCACGAGATCCACAACTTCAGAAGTTTGTGGATGAGGAGAAGGTGAAATAGCCAAAGTAGATCCTAATCGTCGATCACCCAGAGGTATGTGTCAGTATATCATTAACTCTGGAGAAATTTGTTCGAGATTTTTTCGGTTGATATTTGAAACTCCCAAAGCCCAGAGAGCCGAAGAGCCAAAGTAAATATTGATCGTCCGATCATCCGAATTAGATCTCAGTCGCCAGATCGTCGAGGGTAAATATCAAGCATCAGCTCATCTGAGGTGAATCTGGTTCGTCTGATCTAAAAGAGACATGGCACAGATCCATGGAATCCAGGTAAAGACCTGAATTAAGCCTTAACCATTCGATCTAGGAGGAAACATGGCGACAAATTGGCTAGTTCGGGAATTCGAAGTTCGAGAGAATTTGAAGTGTTCTAGTATGGAAACTCCTAAAGTCCCGAATAGTCGAAGTGATGGGGCACGATGGTGTCAGATAGAGGTGATGTGGATCCTATAATTCTCAAAGTGACATGGCTTATGGATGTCACCTGGGATGTGTGTCAACTGTCAGTAAGTTTTGAGCATTTGGAGTATTGAAAATTCAGTTAGAACGTGACACGTGTCACCTGCCTGATTGGGCCATGTGTCGGCTTCCAGTATTTCACCACGTGGTGACATATCATGTAGTCTGGAGACTGGGCACTATGGAGGAAAAATATGTGACAAGTTGCGTTAGGTCGAAAACTCCCAAAGGCCAGAGTACATATCGACCATTGATTCTAGAAGACACACGTCGAAGGATCATCGACTTCAGATGAAAGCACTCCCAGAGAAAGTGCAGAAGAAAATTTTGAAACTTTCGAAGCCCGAAGAGCCGAAGCGATTCACAACCACTGATCTATGGGAGGACACCCATCGACAGATCATGAAATCCTGGTAAAATAATTCCAGGCGGAGGAAATTGAGGAAAGTTGAGACTTCCGAAGCGCGGAGTCCCGATGTAGATCTCGATCGTTGATCGTGAAAGAGGAAGAGGATCGTTGATCCAGTCCTGGCTAAACGTTTTGAGGTCGTGAAGCTCTGGACAAGTGCTTTTTCAGCTAAGAATAGGTTCATGGTTGTGGTCATATGCAGATTGAGAGTTGAGGGAAGGAGGGCTAAGGGACAAATTGGTTGTCTTCAAGACAGAAAAGTGCTAAGAAAGGATTTAGCCACGGTTTCTAGTCGTGGTCACCTGGGAAAGTGTTTTGAAGGAATCACCTGCACAAGATGATATTCTGTGTCAGCCAAGGATAACAGGACACTGTTATTTTCAGAGAATGGGGATATGATCTCCATGAACAAAAAAACAAGGAGACTTCTAGCATGGTTTGGCATTTTTGTTTATCATATGCATAATTCTAACAAAATGGTCGCTTGCACATTTGGAATAATTAAGCAGTCTAAACACATAATCTCAGGATTCATATTGTGGAAATAGAAGAAGGTGAGGGAGCCTCCAGTCATGATAAGGAGGCCGAAGGCTAGAATACCATAGTCGGTAACATAGAGACAGATTCCAATGGACAGAAGGGAAAAGGAGAGAAGGAAATGTTAATAGAAATGGTAAGAAGCCTGAAGATGGATGTGCAAAGCTACAAAGTAGACAACGAGAGACCGATGGGAGAGCAAAGTTAGATAAATTCTCAAGTGTTGCAGAGGAAACCAAGGAAGGGATCAAACTCAAGACAAGAGGAAGAAGGTAGGTTCCATGAAAGAATGGATGATAGTGGAAGATATGGTTATTCCATAAGTGCTAGAAAAGCTCATGGACACCACCCACCTCCTTACACAGAAAGAAATTTTTATGCATCGAATGATCCCACAAGCAGTTCATAGGTGTCTCTTGTCATACACCAAAGAAGGAAAGAAAAGGTAGATAGTTTGCAAGGGGAGCTGAGGAAGCTCAAGTCACCTTACTTTGAGGGTGAAAGAGAAAGGGAAGATGATTCCGAGGCATGGTTTCTTGGGCTTAGGAGATATTTTCAGTTGCATAACTATTCATCCAACTTGGAAGCTAGGATTTCCAACTACCATTTACACGGGAAAGTTGCAGTGTGGTGGGACCAAATGAAGCAAGTGGAACATGTTAATGAAAGTAGGATCTCTTGGAAGTAGTTCAATAAGTACTTCCAGAAGGAGTACCTCTCGGATCATTTCTATGACAAGAAAATGCAGGAGTCCTTTCAACTTAGGTTGGGAAGCATTACTATGGAAGAGTATGAGAAGAAGTTCTTGGGATTGTTAAAGTAGTCCAGGCTCATTGGTGATGAGAAAGTGAAAATACAAATATTTCTAAGTGGATTTCCATCCTTTTATAAGGAAAAGATCAAGTATGATGAACCCAAGACCTTAACTGAGGTCATTAGGAAGGCTAAATACCTGTATGAGAATGTCTAGGGAAGAGAATCCTTGCAAAAATCTTGGAAGGATAAGAAAAATGAGAAGTCCGATCAGAGGAGGAAAGGATTCAAACCTCCCTTCAACATGAATGAGCCTAATATAAATCATCAAGATCCATATCCTAAGAGAGATTTCAAGAAAGAGGATTCCTTGGGAAAAATGGGAAGACCACCAATCCAATGCTTGAGATGAAAGGAAGATCACCTGTACAATGATTTCCCACACAGAAAGGGCACATTGAATACTATGCAAAACATCCAAGAGGCTACAACATAACAAGATATGCGAAGAATATATGCATCTTTAAATGATCGACAAGCATATTACCAGTCCAATATGATCGAGGTGGAAGGTAAGATCATAAATCAACCTATTGCTATTTTGATTGATTCAAGAGAAATTCATTGCTACATTGATCCTAAGATAGTGGATAGATTACATTTGGAGAAAATTAAACTTAGAAAAGAAAGTTTGGTTCAGTTAGGCACTAGAACCAAAAGAAGAATCCATGATATGGTCAAAAGTTGTTCCATAAGTATTAATGGCATAAATACTAGTATTGATCTAAATAGCATACCATTGGGGTCTTATTATATTCTAATTGGAATGAATTGGTTGGACAAGCATCATGTTATCCTAGATTGTCATAACAAGACATTTACATGTCTTGATGAAATGGAAAACATAGCACTTTGAAAGGAGTTCCAATACCCATTTCTATAAGGGAGATTTCCACCTTACAGATAAAAAAATGTTTTAGGAAAGGATGTTAATTGTATGTAGCTCATATGGAAGATCCAGATAATACAAAGCAGCCAAGCCTCAAAGATTTCTAGGTACTATAGGAATTTGAGGATGTATTCCAAGAAATACCCGGATTTCCACCAAGAACGGAGATAGATTTCTCAATTTATTTAGTGCCAGGAGCTTCCCCGGTGTCAAAAACACCTTACAGAATGATCACACCAGAGTTAAAAGAATTACAAATGCAGATGGAGGAATTGTTGAACCAAGCGTTTCAACTTGGGAAACACTAGTACTTTTTGTCAAAAAGAAGGATGGAACCTTTAGGCTGTGTATTGACTTCTGACAGCTGAAAAAGTACACTATAAAGAACAAGTCTCCTCTACCCCAAATTGATGACCTCTTTGGTCAGCTAAGAGGTGAAACGATATTTTCAAAAATTGACCTGAGGGAAGGATACCATCAAGTAAGAATCAAGGAAGAAGACATTCATAAGACAACATTTAGGACCAGGTATGGGCATTATGAATTTGAAGTGGTGCCATTTGGAATGACTAATGCACCAACTGTATTCATGTGCTTAATGAATGGCATATTCTAAAATTATTTGGATAATTTTTTCATAGTATTCCTGGATGACATACTTATCTATTCTAAGTCTGAAGAGGAGCATGAACATCACTTAAGACTAGTATTGCAAGTACCAAGAGAACATCAATTGTATGCCAAGTTGAGTAAGTGTTATTTTTATCAGAAGCAAATCCATTACTTGGGACACATTATTTCAGAGCAGGGCATAATAGTAGATCCAAAGAATATCGAAGCCATTAGAGGATGTCCAACACCCAGAAATGTGTCAGACGTTAGATCTTTTATGGAATTAGTTGGCTACTAGAGAATCTTCATAGTAGGGTTCTCTAAGATTTTTAATCCCATAACTTCTTTGCAAAAGAAGGGAACTAAATTTAAATGGATACTCAAGTGTGAAAATAATTTTAATTTGTTGAAGGAATTACTTGCTACTGCACCTGTGTTAAAGATTGATAACCCAAATGAAAGGTTTATGGTATGTACAGATGCATGTAAGGAAGGACTTGGGGGATTCCTCACACAAAATGGATATGTCATTGGATATGAGTCCAGAAATATTAAGGAACATGAGATGAACTATGCCACCCATGACTTGGAACTTGTTGCCATTTTTCATGCCTTGAGGATGTGGAGGCATTATCTCATGGGGAAGAAATTCCAATTAAGGATAAAACACATTGGACTGAAGTATCTTTTTGAACAACCGACCTTGAATGCCAAGAAAACAAGATGTAAGGAATTTTTAAGTGAATATGACTTCGATATCAATCATATAAAGGAAAAGGAGAATAAAGTTTCCGATGCACTTAGTAGAAGAGTGCATATCATGCATGCTATTACTGTCAGTATGCATCAGTCAAACTTGAAGAGCATAATTTTAGATGGTCTTGTTGCATACCATCATTACCTATAGGTAAAGGAAAAATTACAACAAGGAGATGTACAACAAAAAATAAAGGAGTATGAGATAAAGGAAGACGAACTACTCATGCATAAAAATAGAATTTATGTTCCTAGTTCTGGAGAAATGAGGAATTTGGTGTTGAAGGAAATGCATGATGTTCCTTATGTTGGACATCCTGATTACTAGAAAACAGTTATAGCAGTAAGAAGCCAGGTCTTTTGGCTGGGAATGAAGAAGGATGTTGTTCATTACATTGTTCGATGTATGGAATGTTAGAAGGTGAAGGTTGAGAATAGGCACCCAATGAGTTTGTTGCAGCCATTGCCAATCCTAGAGAATAAATGGGAAGTGATCACCATGGATTTCATCACAGGATTACCCATAATGAATAAGAAACATGATTCAATCATGGTGGTGGTTGACAAATTAACAAAGTATTCTCATTTTGTGCCTGTGAAGACAACACATACAATGGCTAATATTGCAGAAATTTTCAAGAAGGAAATTTCTAGGTTACATGGGATACCTAGGACAATCGTCTCGAACAGAGATACAAATTTTACGTCAAATTCATGGAGGGGATTGTTTAAAGGATTTGGAACAAATATAAAATTTAGAACAACATATAATCCAAAACAAATGGGAAAATAGAGAGAGTCAATTGAATAATTGAAAACATGCTGAGAATGTATGTGATAGATAAGCCATTGTAATGTCCCCACTTTGGGACATCATCACGGTGCAGAGATTTATGATGACCAGAGTAGCCAGATGGATGTTATAGCGAGTACAGGAGTATTTGAGAGGCATTATGGGGTCCAACTTGGATTGATCATCATATCCCATCATTATGAGCCATTCTGCACAGGTTGGCTTTGTTTTCGTTGCATTCCAACGATTTCCATGATTTTGACTATTTTGAGCTACAAGTCAATGAAATTCACTGAAGAGTTCATTGTGTGCACATTACTTGGAGGAACCTCTCAGTGTAATAGCTCATTGGAATAAGGAGGAGCAACACTACAGGATGGGATGGCTAGAAGTGACTTTCAGTGGCTAGGGAAGCCACAAGGAGAGATAAGGAGCTTTTAAGAGGTAAAAAGGTTAATTAATTAATTAAAGTGATTTAATTAATTAATTAAATATTAATAA
>JZKD02S1885436.1:404364-421375 GCA_000966675.3 Picea glauca
TTTTGAGGGTTTTGACATAACAAACCCTAGAGGATGATTCGGTGGTGAAAGATTCCACCTATATTGTCCCAAGCTTGGTCTCGGAGATGCAATACTCTCCCACACCATTCTAGTTTCAGATATACTCAATTGCAGGAGGATTCTACATTAGTTTCATGTGCAGATAGAGAGAGGGCGCACTAGTTGAGGGATTCTAGCAAGAGGGGCGCACCATCTTTGGAGAGATATTCGTTGTAGGATATTGGCAGGGCCGTTGAGGATTCTATCACTTGGGTTTTCATTGCAGGTCCTTGGACATCATATCTAGTGCTTTCTGAGACAGTTTTATGGCTCGGATTATTTCTTGAGCAGTGGGGCGAATTGAAGAGAAGGAGGGCATTTTTGAGATCCAGATCCAGTCCGTTTGGAGGGGTTACACTTCATATTTGAACATGAGACTTTACCTAGTGACTTGCAGTGTCCTGATATATATTTATGGAGAATTTGGAGGCCTCCTTCAGCAGGGATGAATTATCTAGGGTTTCAGTCATCTAGTGGGGAGCACCATTCAGTGGGGGATTTCAGATCTACAGAGATTGAGGGGGATCTTGGAGATTCAGTCACCTAGGTTGTTCTTACCATCACCCGATCTATCAGTTGGCATATTTATTAGGGTGATTGGAAACTTTTGGCAGCAGGGCCAAATTATCTAGGGTTTCAATCATCTAGTGGGGCGCACCATTCAGTGGGGGATTTCAGATCTACAGATATTGAGAGGGATATTGGAGATTCGATCACCTAGGTTGTTCTTACCATCACCCGATCTATGAATTGGCATATTTATTAGGGTTATTGGACACTTTTAGCAGCAGGGCCGAGTTATTGAGGGTTTCAGCCTTCTATTGGAGCGTGACATTCTTCAGCTGGAGAGTTTGGCATTCCGATTTTCTTGTATTGATCTTCATTTCTCATTCATCCTTTGGAGGTATCTTTTGTATTAGCCGGAGAATTTTGTAGCAACTCTTATCTATTGTCTATCTTCTTAGCCATCTGTTGAGCATTCCAAATCGACATCTTCATTGTAGCAGGTTTCTCTATCTTATGAATAAAGAAGAATTGAGATGTTTTGCCTTGTCTATCTTATTGCATATGGTTGAGGTATGTTCCATGGTTATCTCTTTCTGTTATTTTCTGCATACACACATATAAACACATCTAAAAGGTAGATCAACAAAGTGTTTTACAAAATACTTCACTCAGAAAAAGTTTTAAAAAGACACCAAAACAATGATGATCCTTGCATAATGGCTTGGGATCATTACAACCATCTAAGTGGGAAGATAACTTACACTTGGTTGAGTTTGCATATAATAATTGGTATCAATATTCATTGAGAATGATCCCAATTGAAGCCTTTATGGTAGGAAATGAGATACTCTAGTAAGTTGGGACAACCCAATAGATAGATTGGTACTTGGGCCAGAGTTGCTCAAGGACATGGAAGACCAGGTGGTCAAGATCAAGAAGAATTTAAAGGTAGCTTAGGATAGACAAAAAGTTTATGCAGACAAGAACATGACAACTAGAGAATTTAAATTAGGGGATCGTGTAATTTTGAAAGTGAAGCCCAAGAAAATCTCTTTGAAATTGGGTAGTTGTACAAAGATGACAGCCAGATTCTGTGGTCCATTTGAAATATTGGACATAATAGGGCCAATTTCATACATGATTACATTTCCTGCTTCCATGAATTTGCATAATGTATTTCATGTCTCTTTACTAAAGAAATATGTACATGATCCTAACCATGTTATTGATTGGATTCTGATTCAGGTAGAGACATAGGGAAATTTCAGGTTCAACCAGTGCGGGTATTGGATAGAAAAGTCAAAATGATCCAGAATCGAGTTATAGATTTGGTAAAATTTCAGTGGACCTGCTACAGTCTTGAAGATGCTACCTGGGACAATGAAGATGCCATTCAGGCAGAGTAACTGCATCTTTTTGAATAAATTTGAGATTTTGATATCTATTTTGTATATGCATTGAGGACAGTGCCAAAATAAGGGGGAGGGGATGTAACACCCCAGGTTTTGAACTCTCATTTTAAATAATGTATTGTTACAATGGTAAGAGGCTAGGGTGCCCAAAAAATTATTAAAATTCCAGTGTGCCCAAGACATGTAATGTTTTTATCATTGTTAATAATAAATAAATGGTTGGTTGCTAGATGGACAAGGACTAGATTTATAGGGGACTATGATTCCATAAGAGAGAGGGTTTGAGGGGCTAAGTGTTTATTCCTATTTTAGTTACCCTTTTTGTTTAAGGAAGGGGATTGGTTACGTGAGCTTCTTGGGGAAGGCTAGGAGGTTCTTCATTCCCCACAAGAGATACTTAAGCCCATCCCTGGTTTGATTGTGGGGTTGGTCGTGGGTCATTGGTCATTGGTTGATGGTCGTTGGTCAATGGATTTGATTAGAAAAAAAAATAGGAGTGACAAAATAGGGTTTTTTGTCGAGTCCTGACATGCCTGCATGATTTTTGATGATTCTGGAGGGTAACCGACTACATGGGAAGATCTTCACTTTATTTTCTTCTTTGCTTAATTTTTGGAGAATTATGTAACTGAGATCGAGACATAACTCTATGTTTGTAACATATCCTTGGTGGTTAAGAGCACTTCATTTCGACTCATCAAATTCCATTTGTACTTTCAAAAATATTTGGATGGAGAGGTCATCGGCCCAAAGGTCATGGAGGGAGATGTGGAGTCAAGAATCCAATAGGAGATGATACGAGTGGATGTGGACTATGTGGATGCATATGACATGGAGAGAGGAATTAGGAACATGAGTGGAGGTGAGTGGGAGTGACATGGAATGACATGCGGGCGGGAGTAGTGAGTGGAAGTGAGTGGGGGACATATGGCACGCAGTGAGAGGGGTGGTATCGGGAGGTATTCTGGCAGGATTTTGGAGGGGGGGTAGGTGGTAAGTGTATTAGAGAGGGGGGAATCTAAAATCATGAGGGGGCACCATGTTAGGTGGGTATGAGTGCAGGGAAACCACCATTTCGAACCCCCCCCACCATTAAAGGTAGAAAGGTTGGGGGGGTCCAAAATTGTTTGAGGATCGTTGATCTGGAGGATGGGGATGCCACTGATAGGGATTAGTGTGAGAGTTAGGCACTATGCGAAAAAAAATATTTTCTCCACATATTTGAAACTTCGAACGCATGAGAACTGTCGATCTGGCCTGATTGCCAGTTCTTCACCATTGATCATGTTAACTTGTTGTTTGTGTGTATTTTGAATCTGACATGGCCTGCTCTGATTGGATGCTAGATTCTACGGAAGCTTACTAGGATTACAATGGATTTGTTGAACCTAGATATCTCTTGCATAGACACAAAATACTTGATGGAACTACTACATGCTTCGTTAGTGGAATATATGATGACGATTATTCGAAACTCAAACCAGAACATGTGATCCTTTTTCAAGAAAGAAAAAATATGGTGAAAAATATGCAAAGACAACCAGGGACCATGAAGTTGAATGATTAAGAAATGGGGAATGAGCTAAGAAAGAAACCACAAAACTCAGAATGGATGGATGTATAGGGCAAAGGAGGGAAAAGGGCAGGGATGTAGACCTAGGTTATAACACCTCTAAAATTTGGTTAACTAAAAAGGCATCCCAGTTCATCTGAACTCCTTCCATATATTTATCTATGGATGCAATGACTACAACTGGTACTTCATATTTGGGACATTTTCATAGCATATTGCAGGCCAATACCTACATCACAACCCTCACATTTTTATCATTGATGCTCTTAAAATGTAGACCCCTCTTTCCTCTAAATGTTTTGAATTTTTCCTGCATTGAATCCGAGGGTACTCGCTCTCCTACTTTACTAAATATAATGTTCATGTCCTCAAAAACCTTTTGGAGTCCTGTTATTTGTGCAATTAAAATAATATTGATTGATACTGGGGGATCTAACCAGATTGTCCCACCATGAAAACAACTTAAAAATACCTTCGCACATACATTAATTTTTGTACTCTTCCCAAAATGTGAAATTTCCAATAGGTTCAATATTCCTACCTTTTGTCACCCTGATTCCCACTCCTGTGGCTCAAGGAGGATTTCTCCTACTTTTTGGATGCTCCTAGTGAAAAAATATTGCTCCATGTCCAACTCATGTAATTTTTGTTCATATGTGAGATCATGGTCCATAAACTTTAGTTTGTAAATATTCCCCAACATATCTTCGTCACTACTTACACCATATGAGACTGGTGCTATCAACAATGGGTATGTCCCATTGCCTAGCACAGTGACAGGTGGTGCATTTTCTTTCCCTCACAGTAGGTAGTCTCTGTGAAATCTTGTTGGTGGCACCGACGTCTAATATTCGGCTACCTCCGCGACCTATGGTGACGCTAGTAGTCTCTTCATCTGTTTCCTCAGTGTTGCAGATGGTCCTCCAACTTTCGGTGGTGCCATTCCACTTCTGTCACAGATTCCTGGACTAGCTCTCTATCTCTTCATGGGTAGTTGTGGCTCGAAGCCCTGTCACATATTCCTCTGCACAACTCTCCAAAATCATATTTTTCCTCTAGTATACCATCTTCTTGCATCCTCGGTCCCTCTCTTCCTTTTTCACCTCTTTATTCATTCTCTCAGATGATCTTCTTGTCATCCCTCATTTCCCCTATGTGCATGAACCCCTTCAATCATCAGATTCCATGACCATCACTTGTTTTTCACACAATAACATCTTTATCCACATAACTAATGATTTCAATAACCTCCCGCATAGACCTTTGAAAATGTCCCTTTATACAACATTGTATTATTGAATGCAATCTACTACAAACTATGTAATATATCCTCCTAATATTCTATCCAACAAAAATTCAACTGCTCAAGTAGTTGGGTTACTTACCGAATTTAGTTGTCTTACCAATTTAGGAGTCCAATTTCTAGACGTTGTTGCCCTGAACATTCCATTTTTTTCTACTAACCTTTCTAGCCACTTAGTCAGAATAATTGGAAATTCACCAAAGAAAATTTCATGCATATCTTTGAACACTTACCTTTCCATCCATTTCTTGTCACTCATTAGAGGATTCAGGTTCTCTTATCATGCAAACTCTCGTTCATTTCTTTCTAACCAATTTGTGATATCCTTTTTAATTGGCCTCCAAAACATTCCCTTAATCACAAATTCTTGATCCTGGAAACATAACCATTTGTTTGGGTTGTGCATAGGTTGTAATACCCTAGGTTCATGTTATATATTACCAAAAAAACCCATCAGACACTTACCCTTTCAACATCACCTGCTTGAGAAAATGAAGTCTCACCCAAGGTATCTATTGGGACTGTGAAAGCCAAGCTTCTACGGTATTGAGGGAATGGGAGGCAACCATTTAGTTCATTATTTCTTTGTTTCTTTAGTGCAAGTAATTTGATTCTTATTCAGTATTAACTTACGTATGATTCATATTCCTATAATCAGTACAATCTATATTCATCTATACTCCATTGTGGTAACAATTATTCTTATCACGCAAATATTGAACATGAGGTAAAATTAGTCTATTGTGCATCTATCCATAATCCATAAGAAAAACATATAAAATATGGACAACACAAGATTTAGTATCATCTCTCTGGCATTACTTTATTCATTCTTCTCATCACAGACTGTTACATTCAAAAACCAACTACACTGGGAACCCCATCCTTCATGAAACAATGAGGAATCCCTCAATACATCTCATAGACTATATCTCAACATCGAACCAAATAGAGAAGGACAAAACATAACCCCAAAAAACCCCTAATCTCCCAACCCATTACATATTTATACATAAATCTAGGGCTAAAATACCCTAATCTTCTCATCCCAAAAATACCCCATTAAAATGCATGGCTAGTTCAGTTATTTGGTTGTTAGACTACTTTCTATAATTTTTGAACCTATGAAGTAAAGCAATTCATATATATTCTTAAGAAAAAAAAAATTTAATCAATGGCTCATACACAGAGTACACTGAGATTTTATACCGGAAACCCTCAACCGGGAAAAACTTTCTTATATTAATTATATCCAATTTCACCATTCACCATACAATATATACAATGTTTTTAGGTATTCCATAGATACCAAAACCATAATCCCTTAATCCAGGATTAATTTAGAAAATTGCTAAAAATAGAAAAATTCAGACGCAGTTGTCGAATCTGACGCACGCACACACACACATGCAAAGAATATAACACATACCCAACACTTTCCTCTTCTTTTCAATTTGTATGTTTATTTTCTATTGTTCTTTTATTTTTGGAATGTCGAGTTTTCATCCTTCTTCCATGCTTTATTCTCTCTCTCTCTCTTTCTTTATTCGTTGTCATATTTATTCTTCTATATGTGTGTTGTCTTCCTCCTGCGCACTTTCCTCCTTCTGTGCACTATCATTTTGGATGTGCCTTAGTTGTGCACTCCCTATCTTTTCTTCTTCTTCTGTACACTTTTACTATACTTAATATTTCTTTCCAAAAATATATCCAAACTGCAAAACTATTTCCAAACCTTCATGTCCAACACCTCTCGCAGTAACCTTCCCACCAATCTTTGACATGGGAAAGGGCCTTAAGGAGTGAGAAGGTAATATTTTCTCTCTCGATTTTTTTTTGTACGGAGTAATAACCTTCTAGAAGATTTAACCATTTTTCTAGAGAATATGCATATATCTGGCCTTCAAACAAGGGGGTATAAAATTGACTTGTACCTTGAAGGGTATCACACCTTTGAAATGGATGGTTGTTGAAGATTCCTTGACTGCCATTGATAGTTGCCGAAGGATCAGAGTGAATTTTTCCATCATCATCTCATTTCTTTGTTGCACGAGGGCCTCATAGAGAAATCTCTTGAAAGGATATCTTTCTCCATTGTCTCTGTTTTCTTCCACTATAGGAGGTTTCTTGGGCTAGTGAGAGAAATTGTCCTCAAGCGAAACTAGATCGAGACCCAACTCTCTATACCCTGACCTCATTGGGGAAATGCTCGGATAAATGACAAGGAGAAGACTACTATGATACCACTAACATGGATTATGATGATAACGAAATGATATAGAAATGAAAATATAACATAGAACAAAAAAATACAGTGAATCCCAATTTCTATTAATGAATAAAACATAAAAACACTCTAGAACACAAACTGGCTAGAATAGTGGTAGCTTATCTCTAAAGAGAAAGAGATGTTGACTACACTTCATTCGAAAAAAGCTTTGCATCACACTCCATTGCATTCTTAAAGGACCTCCTTCACCTCAATTATATATGAGAGAGTGAGAGGAGAATATTTTTCGTGAGTTTACAAAATTCCATAGGCATGTAAAACACTAGGACTTCTCAGGTGGTTACCAATCCCATTACTACTCTATCATAAGTGCACTTAACTATTTATTTCTAATGGGATATAGTGCATTAACTATATGTTATAGACATGTGCATAAGACCACTAGGAAATCATTACATGATGTTTGTAATTAAAAAATAGAGATGGCATTACTTTACATTCCCCATCAAAAGGGTGAATGTCATGATTTATCAAAACCACATGCTCAAAAACATTGATTCAATGGAAAAGGTGGATGGCCACTAAGATCCACCTAGATCAAACAATTTCACATGCACTAATGAATATCTATCTGCACTAAGAATGCATCCCTAACATGCCCATGAGTGCATATTCTCTCCATATTCCCGTGCTATATATGGTTGTCCAATGTCCATATCATAATTGTTTCTATAGAACTTTGCATCAACTTCTTTCATTATGTATAGCTCTCTTTGTTGTTCCCGGTTGTCCTTGTTTCTACTGGATTCCTACCACCATTCCTTAGTGTTGCAATAGAACCCAAGTATCTTGGCATCCACCTCATGGTACCTTTTCCATTATCCCAATATATTCAAGGACTTTAACCAATCCTATAGTCTTTCTATTTATGGAATACCCTTCCTTGAAGTTAGATTACATCTTTTTTAGAGTAACTTTGCACATATTCCCCATTGCCTTATTTATCTATTGTACTCTTTATATTGCATGAGTCTTCATTATTTCACCCTTGAACTTCTTAGACTTGTACCATGCTTCCAGTGCACTACTCTGATAAAACAAATGGAGGTACTACTCCAAAATTGTATAATTGGTCTCTCGAGATGATGCACCTTATATCCATGTATACACTATGTCTCTTTTTATCATAAGACTAGCTTCCTAAATTATCAAGTTACATGGTTGAACCTGGTTCATATCTTAAATTCTTCATTTTTGGCCTTTTTCTCCCCTTGTGATGAAGCCTTGACATAACACTCTTTCCTTGATTGTCTCTTCTCATACTTAATACCAATTCCAACTCTTTCACCTACTATATAAATCATCCTTCCAACTTCCATGTTTTCAGCTCCATGCATTATCATGAACTGTAGATGGGAATTATCACCTAACATATACATTTGATATGCACTATTGTTCACTGGAAATCATTTTCCAAAATAAAAATTTCATTGGAGATCTTCTAATCTACTTAATGCACTAAGATGTCTGATCCTTGCAGCTTCCTAAAGAAACCACATGCTTAGTTTGAAGATTCGTTCCTCCCTTTTCATTCATATCAGAAGAATTCCCTTTCATATGTTATTTTCTATATGCAACTTTTAAGCTTATAAAAATATGCATGCAATAACATTTGTTAGGTAAAAATCACAATTCTAAAATTTTGAAAGAAAAAAAAATGTTTTTTCACTTTAAGTGCATCGAAAATATTCCTTCTGATTTCCCATGATTTCTTTTGATCCTTTCACAATTCAAGGTGCATGTCTAGATTCTTCTATCTAATGTCTCTCTGATGACTATTCCTATGCCTCAATCTGATCTCTGAGTTGAATGTTATGGATTTCTGAAAAATCCATTTTCACCCCATTTATACACTTTATCCATTGCTGTAATTTTACTAGAAGGTCAACTTATGTCAACTGTAGCTGAAAATACACGAAGAACCAAGAAAATTTTTGTATCAGGAACTAATAATACTCATAATGGTGAACACACAATGACATTCAAATTCTCCATTTGTCTCTCTGATAATATTCTATAACAATCTAGAATCTACAACTTTGTCCCTTTTCTTTTTGAAATTGTAGGACAGTCTTTCCTATGTGACAATCCATTGAAGTGGCATCGCTAAATGACATGGAATTTATGTGGAACTAATATGGAATAGACGTGGTGTTAACATGGCTTCATTCATTGAGTCACCGGTCACTAGGGAATGCTTCCCCCTCTCCTATATTTTATGTTCCTCTAGTCTGGTCCGATGAATAGGTTTCAACCACTGGGCCACTGGGCCACCAAGCACCCAACGCAATATTCCATCCAAATCCCCATGATTTGAGTCCATTCTGGTCCACCAATCCACCAATAATTGCGGATAATGTTACCTCTTCTCTCGTCATGAAAATTCCATTCGACTATGGGCCAGTCCTTTGGACCACCTGGTTGCTAAGCCACCAATCCATTGGTGATAAAACCCCTAAATATACTTGAGCACCAGTACACCAAGCACTGGGTTTGAATGTCTTCCTGATCCTTTCCCTCACAAGTGATTTTCGATCTGGTGAATGAGATTTTCTCATGGGGTCCTGACAACCAAAAATTACATCACATGCAAACTTCGCAGGGTTCCATGGCTGTCTATGCTTCATGCACAAGTGACAAAGGGTTCCTTGTTTCATATAAACCAAGCACATGAACCCTTCCTCATGCATGTGGGATAAAAAAAAAAAGAAGATCATAGATCTACGATGGATATTCCACATAGAGTCTATATCAATTATGGTTGTGCACTGTCTTCTAGGAGGCATAACTATAAATCATGATGCCCAAATCAAGAAAATGAGAGATCTATGGAAGTCTAGGGCCATGAGAGATCACTTTCACATGGTTTCCAAGGTTGAAAAATATAGTGTTGACATAAAAAATTCTCCCCTATGGTGCGGTTCTCGTAGAAAAAATAATTTCACTCAAGAAATTATATCTTGTAGTAAGCCCATGAAGGACCAGTGTTGTAACATACAAGTTTGATATCAATTTTTCATGTCCCTAGTACCAGCACCATGAAAAAATTCACTCTGATACAGCTTGTGACATACCCATAACAACAAACCAGAAGTTTTCTCATCTAAAAATATGAAACGTACCCATTGCCTAGGTACATCCAAATTCACCCTCTTGGGAAAATTATGAATTTGTGTTCCATTCTTTTAATTCAAGAAACATGTATCCAGTGCATAAAATTAACCAGAACATACTAAACCATAAAAGGAATGAACATTGTGCCATGCACAACATTAACAACAAGCATGCACATATAAACACATCACAAAGATCATAAATACAAAACAGAACATAAATTACACACAAAAAGAGAACTTATCTTTAATTAAATGATTCACCAATTGGTTGTAGATGTCGAACGTTCCACAGAATGATAGACATTGGTGTTCCAAATATTAACATCAAGTCACCCTCGAGCCAAGGCCATGAATCCACAAGGACGGGTCTTAGGCCAACTCTAACACACACAACAATTAGCTACTAGCTCTGATGGTTTTCCCAACCACACAACAATCCTATTTTATCTTTTCTCTTACCCTTCAGCCCACACAACCTAAAGAAATGAACCCATTTCTCTGCAATGCAGTCCTTCAGAATGTTCCAATTATTTTCTTGTTGGTTGTCGAGCCTGATTGTCTTCCTGTTTCATAGGTCTTTGTTTCTAGCCATGTTTATACCCCATGAAGACTATAAACCCCTCCACATGGGGGGATTTCCCCCCCTGCAGGGTTCATGGGTATCATCCCCACTGCTAGGGGGTCTGGGGGAAATTTGGCCCTCATCAGGGGTTCAAGGGTGAAGCCCCTGAAGGAAAATTTTCCTTGTAAATGTATATTGTAATTTCATATGTAAATATGGATCGTTCATTATAAGGTCGTAAATATTATGGTAGAAGTTATGTTAGGTTTTTCTTCCCTAGAAGGAAAACCTATTTTATGAGGGAATTGTATTATGGCTTTGTATTATTGTAAATATTGTATTCTGAGAGAGGAATTTATAGCAGGTGTGTTGTAGGTTGTATCCCTTCATTTGTTGGATAATAATAAAGGATGGACCTAACAATTTCTTTGGTGGACGTAGCCCATACTAGGTGAACCATGTATATCTATGTCTCTATTGTATTATATATCTTCTCTGTTTTATTTCCAATTTTCTCTTATTTTATTTCTCCGTGATACTATTTTTATAACAACTGGTATAAAAAAGAAAGGTAATTTGCAGGAAAAGAGGGTTCCTAGTTCGAGAGGGAGCAATGGTGGAAGATGGAAATTTTAGGGTCAAGAAATTTAACGACCAAAAATACCAATTATGGAAGATGCAGATGGAATATTATTTATATCAAAATGATATATTCCTACCATTGGGTGGAATAGAAAAGAAGTCAATGTCCACGAAGGATGAAGAATGGGAGGTTCTTGATAAGAAGGAACTAGTAACAATACGGTTGAACCTGGCAGCATCGGTGGATTTCAATATTTCAAAAGAAAAGACAACAAATGAGTTGGTGGATGCATTGGCTAAAATGTATGAAAAAACCCATGGCTTTCAATAAGGTATTTCTAATGAAGATATTATTTAATATGAACATGTCAGAAAGTGGGTATGCTATAGATCATTTTAATGAATTTAATATTGTTACTAATCTGCTAAGTTCTGTAAAAGTGGAATTTGGTTATGAGGTTAGGGCTCTTCTAATTTTGTTCTCATTTCCAGAAAGATGGAACGACTTGGTAATGGATGTAAGTAACTTTGTCTCTAGTTCAATCTGTTTAAAAAATGATGATGGTGTTAGTTTTATCCTTAGCAAGGAAATGTGATGGAAAAGAACAGGTGAGACACCAGGTAATACGTTAAACATGGAGAACATGGGAAGACAAAAGGATAGAGGAAAGGGCTCATAGAACCATAAGAATTATAGAAAGGGAATATCCAAATCCATACTGGGAAATATAGAGCGTTGGAAATGTGGGAAGAAAGGATATCTACAAAAAGACTGCAGAGCTCCAAAGAAGAAAAGAGATGGACAACATGAGAAAAATCAGGAAGCAATATAATAGGTGATGTGTTACAAGATGTTTTGATTCTTTCTATAGATAATGAGTCTTGGGTAGTAGATTCATGGGCTTAATTTCATGCCACACCCCATAGGAAACATTTTCTAGATTATGTTCAAGGAGATTTTGGACAGGTTCATTTGGGTGATGATGCACCATGAAAAATGTTTGTAATGGGAAAGGTAAAAATAAAGCAAGGGAATGGAAACCAATGGTTGTTGAAAGAGGTAATACATGTTCAAGATCTATGAAAAAATCTAATTTAAATAGGGCAGTTGGCATGTGAAGGTTGTATATATTTATTTGCCGATAAGGCATGGAAGGTCACTAAAGGGTCACTGGTGATAGCAATGGGAGAGAAGGTAGGTATATTTATGTAGCGGTAATACTAATTATTCTACATTTTTAGCTTCTACAGGAGTGGATACAACATTGTGGAATCATAGGCTTGGACACATGAGTGGGAAAGGGATGCAAATACTTAACAAAATAATTTTTTTGCCATATATTAAACAAATTGATTTGGATTTCCGTGAGCATTGTGTTTATGGAAAACATAAGAGAGTCATATTTCTCAGAGTTGGAAAAGAAAATAAGAGTGAAAGGTTAGACCTTGTGCATGTGAATGTATGGGGACTAGCTCAGCTATCATCTCTTGGTGTCTCCCATTATTATGTTACATTTATTGATGATGAAACTAGAAAAACTTGGGTTTATTGCATTCGACAAAAATCTGATGTTTTTGATACTTTTAAGAAATGTAAATCCTTGGTTGAGAATGAGACAGGAAAAAGGTTTAAGTGTCTTAGATCAGAAAATGGAGGTGAATATTGCAACAAGGATTTTGATGATTACTAGTCATACATGAACACCACAAGAAAATGGTGTGTTAGAATGGATGAAAAAGACAATCATGGAGCGTGCAAGGAGTATGAGATTACATGTTGGTTTTCCCATACAATTCTAGGTAGATGTTGTAGATAATGATGTTTAATTAATACACCAAGGACCTTCAAGATATTTGTATGGTGGAATTCCAAAGGAGGCATGGATAGGTAAAAAGGTAAACTATTCTTTTTGAAGACTTTCGGTTGTGAATCATTTTTCCATATTGATAAAGAAAATAGAACAAATATTGAGGAAAAATCCAAGAGGTGTACCTTTATTGGATACAACGTTAATGATTTTGGTTATCTCTTATGGGATTATAAAAATCACAAAATCATTAGGAGTAGGGATGTCATATTCAATGAGAAATCCATCTAGAAAGATTGGTTGCAGGGAAAGAAATAGGAAAAAGAAAAACCAAAATACACAGTGCTTGATGAGATCACTGAAAAAGAAATTCCAAATGTACCAGAAAATAAAAAAGTACAACAACAGGAGAAACATGTACCTCAAACTCCTACAAGTGTTGTTAGAAGATCTACCAGGTTAAGTAGACCCACTAAACGATACTCTCCTTCATTGTATTATTTATTGTTGACTGATTCTAGTGAATCATAATGTTATGCAAAGGCAATGTAGGTAGACACTAAAACAAAGTGGGAGAAAGGCATGAAAGAGGAAATGGTTTCCCTGGTAAACAACCAGACTTGGTATTTGGTTCAGTTTCCTATAGGAAAAAGAGCATTGCAGAATAAATGGGTTTACAAGTTGAAGGAAGAAGATGGAGGCAAAAAGAAATACAAGGTTAGACTTGTTGTATATGGGTTTGCACAAAAGAAAGGTATATATTTTGATGAAATATTTTCTCATGTTGTTAAAATGACTTCAATTAGGACTATTTTAAGTCTTGTGGCAGTAGAAGATTTGCATCTTAAGCAATTATATGTAAAACAACTTTTCTCCATGGGCATTTGGATGAAGAGATTTATATGCAACAGCCACAGGGGTTTGAGGTCAAAGGGAAGGAAAATTTGGCATGTGGGTTGAAGAAGAGATTGTATAGCCTAAATAAATCTCCAAGGAAGTGGTATTTGAAGTTTGATAGGTTTATGATAGAACAAGGTGTTGGTTGTGGAGCCTGATTATCTTCTTGATTTAGAGGTATTTTACTTTCAGCCATGTTTATAACCCATGAAGTATTTACACACCAAAATTATGTACACTCTTCCACGCAGGGGAGTGCAGAGGGGGGGTACCCCCTCTGCGGGGTCCGAGGGGGATATCCCCCCGGCTGGGGAGTCTGGGGGCAAGCGGGCCCCCAGTAGGGGTTTAGGGGTGAAGCCCCCATAACAAAAATTGCCTTGTAAATGTATATTGTAATTTCATTGTAAATCTGTACCATTCATTATAAGGTTGCAGATCTAACGATAGAAATTATGTTAGGGTTTTTTCCCTAAAAGGCAACGCTCTTTTATGAGGGAAATTTATTGTGGCTATGGTTGATGGCGAGTATTGTATTCTGAGAGAGGAGACTGTGAGAGAAACAAGAGGAAGTTACAATGGGTTTTGTTGTAGGTTGTATCCCTTCATTTGTTGGATAATAATAAAGGAAGGACCTGGCAATTTCTCTGGTGGATGTAGCCCACACTGGGTGAACCACGTAAATCTGTGTCTCTCTTGTATTGTGTATCTTCTGTGTTTTTTTTTCGAATTCGTTTTATTTTATTGCTCTGCAATTCTATTTTTCTAACAACTGGTATCAGAGTGAAAGGTAACTTGTAGGAAAAGAGGGTTCCTGGTTTGAGTGGGAGAAATGTTGGAAGATGAAAAGTTTAGGGTTGAGAAATTTAATAGCCAAAACTACTAGTTATGGAATATGCAGATGGAAGATTATTTATATCAGAAGAATCTATTCCTACCATTGGGTGGAGTAGTAAAGAAGCCGACGGCCATGAAGGATGAAGAATGGGAGATTCTTGATAGAAAGGCTCTAGGAATGATATGGCTGAGCTTGGCAGCGTTGGTGGCTTTCAATATTTTGAAAGAAAAGACAACGAAGGATCTGATGGATGCATTGGCTAAACTGTATGAAAAACCTCGGCATATAATAAGATATTTCTAATGAAGAGATTATTTAATATGAAGATGTCAGAAGGTGGGTATGTTGCAAATCATTTAAATGAATTTAATACGGTTACTAATCAACTAAGTTCTGTAAAAGTGGACTTTGATGATGAGGTTAGGGCTCTTCTAATCTTGTGCTCATTTCTAAAAAGATGGAATGGCTTGGTCATGGCTGTAACTCTGTATCTGGTTCAAATACTTAAAAATTTGATGATGTTGTTGGTGTTATCCTTAGTGAGGAAATGTGATGGAAAAGAATAGGTGAGACATCAGGTAATGCGTTGAACATGGAGAACATGGGAAGACAAAAGGATAGAGGAAATGGCTCAGGGAACCATGGGAATTCTAGGAAGGGAAGATCCAAATCTAGACTTGGAAAGATAGAGTGCTAGAATTGTGGGAAGAAAGGACATTTGAAAAAAGACTGTAGAGCTCCAAAGAAACAAAGATATGGACAACATAAGAGAAATCAGAAAGTAAATGTAACAGGTGATGTGTTACAAGATGCTTTGATTCTTTCCGTAGATAATATTTCTGAGTCTTGGGTAGTAGATTCAGGGGATTCATTTCATGCCACACCCCATAGGAAAAATTTTCTAGATTATGTTCAAGGTTATTTTTGAGAGGTTCATTTGGGTGATGATGCACCATGCAAAATTGTTGGAATGGAAAAGGTAAAAATAAAGCAATGCAATGGGAACCAATGGTTGTTGAAAGAGGTAAGACATGTTCCGAATTTAAGGAAAAATCTAATTTCAACAGGGTAGTTGGCAAGTGAAGGTTGTATATCCATATTTACAGATAAGACATGGAAGGTCATCAAAGGATCATTGGTGATAGAAAAAGGAGACAAGGTAGGTACATTGTATTTATGTAGTGGTAATACTGACTCTTCTATATCTTTAGCTTCTACAGGAGTGGATACAAACTATGGCATCATAGGCTGGGACAGAGGAGTGAGAAGGGTATGCAGATACTTCACAAAATAAATTTTCTTCCATATCTTAAACAAATTGATTTGGACTTCTGTGAGCATTGTGTTTATGGAAAATAGAAGAGAGTCAGATTTCTTAGTGTTAGAAAAGAAAAGAAAAGTGGAAGGTTAGAGCTTGTGCATACAGATTTATGGGGACCAGCTTAGGTATCATATCTTGGTGGTTTTCATTATTATATTACTTTTATTGATGATGCAACTAGAAAAACTTGGGTTTATTGCATTCAACAAAAATATGATGTTTTTGATACTTTTAAGAAATGTAAAGCTTTGGTTGAGAATGAGACATGAAAAAAGTTGAAGTGTCTCAGATCATATAATGGAGGTGAATATTGCAGCAAGGCATTTGATGATTACTGTTCATACCATGAGATTCGTAGAGAGAAGACAGTTCCAAGAACACCACAAGAAAATGGTGTGTCAGAAAGGATGAACAGGACAATCATGGAGCGTGAAAGGAGTATGAGATTGCATGTTGCTTTGCCCTTACATCTCTGGGAAGATGCTGTAGATAATTTTGTTTACTTAATAAACATAGGACCTTCAAGCTCTTTGGATGGTAGAATTCCAAAGGAGGAATGGAAAGGAAAAAAGGTAAACTATTTTTTTTTGAAAACTTTCAGTTGTGAAGCATTTGTCCATATTGATAAAGAATAGAACAAAGTTTGAGTCTAAATCCAAGAAGTGTACCTTTATTGGATACGGTTTTAATGATTTTGGTTATCGCTTATGGGATTATGAAAATAACAAAATCATTAGGAGTAGAG
>JZKD02S1885436.1:437048-453908 GCA_000966675.3 Picea glauca
CCCACACTGGGTGAACCACGTAAATCTGTGTCTCTCTTGTATTGTGTGTCTTCTGTGTTTTTGTTTCTGCATTTGTTTTATTTTATTGCTCCGTGGTCCTGTTTTTCTAACAATGACATGTACTATCTATATAGAATAGTATTATCTAAAAATATATCATAACTCATACCATTACCGATCAAACAAACTTGGGTCCATTACCTAAACCTGGGGTCTCCAAATTCTCATGGCCATAACTCTCTAACCATGAGGAATTATGTAATGTTCCACATACCACCGGAAATGACATGACAAGAACTATCCATCTAGGATATTTTCTGTGACAAATTTACTTTCCTTCATCTCATTATTCCACAATTAAGCATGGGTTCTCTTACTCCACAAAGCGTCTTCCCGTGAGGGCTTTCACCATAAGGGGACCACTTTGGATTTCATCCATATTTACTTCTTATCAACCACGACAAAACAATAATGAGTCATAATTACATCAAACACTATTGGGTCCATTACCCAAACCTTTGTGCTACGGGTCTTTCTTCAAGGGTTGACATCAATGACAACCAACCTTAATCAACAGAAGAAACCAGAAGGTTATGCCGTGAAGGGAAAGGGAGTTGGTATGCAAGTTGAAAAAGTCCCTATATTGTTTAAAACAATCACCAAGGATGTGGTATAAAAAATTTGATACTTATATGTTGGGACTTGGCTTCACAAGAAGAAAATAGGATCACTGTGTGTATTTTAAATTAATTGGTTATCGTTTTATTTATTTGGTATTGTATGTGGATGACATGTTGATGATAGGAAACAACAAGGAGATTATCCAGGATGTGAAAGCTCGGTTGTCCTCTAAATTTGACATGAAGGATCTCGGTGCTTCAAATTTCATTTTGGGAATGGAAATTAAAAGAGATCAGAAAAAGGAGGAAACTCTGGTTAAATCAGAGAAAATATGTCGAGACAATATTACATAGGTTTAATATGTAGGAATGTAAACTGGTCAAGCTTCCTATTCCTGTTGGTATAAAGTTATCTGCGGATCAGTGTCCCAAAACACATGAAGAGGAGGAGGAAATGTTTCGTGTTCCATATGTGAGTGTAGTTGGTAGTTTGATGTATGAAATGGTTTGTACTATACCAAACGTTGCACATGCAGTGGGAGTTTTGAACATGTATATGTCAAAACCAGGGAAGGAGCATTGGACAATAGTAAAAAGGGTTTTTAGGTATTTGCATGGCACTGCTATATATGGATTGTGCTATGAAGGAATACCGGGATTGGACACAGTGGTGGATATACATGGATTTGTGGATGCATAATAGGCTGAAGATCTGGATCGTAGGAGATCTATAAGTGGGTATGTGTTTAACTTGTTTGGAGGAGCAAAAGACAGGATGTACTGGCACTTTCAACTATATAAGCTGAATACATAGAAACCACTCATGCAAGTAAGGAAGCAATTTGGTTACAAAGATTGTGTTCAGTTGTTGGGTTGGTACAACAAGCTGTAAGGATAGAGTCTGACAGTCAGAGTGCAATTTTTCTAGCGAGGAACTAGGCTTATCATTCAAAGATAAAGCATATTGATATTCAATATCACTTTGTGAGAGACATGATTGAAGAAAAGAAAGTATCGTTGATGAAGGTGGACACTTTGAAGAATGTTGTAGACTCATTAACAAAATCTGTGAGCGCTGAGAATTTCTCTTGGTGTAGAGGATCCATGGGCATTGTTTCCCTGGATTGATGACTATGTAACCCTATAACCCCCTGTATGCAAAGAAAACAACAAGTGGGAGAATGTTGGGTATGTGTTATATTCTTTGCATGAGTAGTAGTATTTGAGCGTCTACGTTGGGGGCATAGGGGGGTTAGAGGAATGAAGTCCCCCATGCGGGGGTTCAGAGGTAACGCTCCCGGAAAAAAAAGTTCTGCCTCAGGAAACATGTCACATATTTAGGTGGTTTTTCAACACATGGTTTTTTTCCGATGGTTTTACTATTTTTGGCTAAGGAAATAGGGTTGTGGAATAATTCATGTCATTGGGTTAGGGATTTGGATGTCGTTGGCTCCTATATGTATATTGTATTGTAAACAATGTATCACTATGAATGAATATAGAATATGTTGGTTTTCCTGGTTTGGGTTTCCAGGGGAAAAATCTCTGTGTAATGTTTGTATTTGTCATTGTATATTTTCTGTTCTTTTACTGAAAATTTGTTTGTAGTAAATATTGTACAAGGTTAGAATCTACACGAATCCCCCGAAGGAAAAATTGTCTTGTAAATGTATATTGTAATTTCATAAGTAAATCTAGACCGTTCACTATAAGGTCACAGATCCGATGGTAGAAGTTATGTTAGGGTTTTTTTTCCCTAGAAGAAAACCCTCTTTTATGAGGGAATTGTATTGTGGTTGTGTATTATTGAGAATATTTTATTCTTAGAGAGGATACTGTGAGAGAAAAAAGAGGAAGTTACAATGGGTGTGTTGTATGTTGTATCCCTTCATTTGTTGGATAATAATAAAGGAAGGACCTGACAATTTCTCTGGTGGACGTAGCCCACACTGGGTGAACCACGTATATCTGTGTCTCTATTGTATTATGTATCTTCTGTGTTTTATTTTCACATTTGTCTTGTTTTATTGCTCTGCAATCCTATTTTTCTAACATTTCCAAGGCTCTAGTGTTATTGGTGAAGAATCCCAATGCTGAAAACTCCAAGGATTATCAGCTATGGATATGCATCCATTCTTTTTTGGAATAATTAATAGTTCCTTAAATCCATCTAGTAATGGCTCTTCACTTTTAACCATTCATTTCCATTCCATACCCAACACATGAATGAGCAATAATGGATGAGGAACCCAATGATTGAGTAGCGAAATGAATGAGAAAATCCCGAAATGAATCAATGAATCAATGAATCCCCAAACTAGCCACATGCATGGTTTAAATAGCTAGGATGCCCAAGGCACAATCTACTCTTCCCAAGCGACTTGTGTGCCCCCTAATTCGCCCCCCAACAAAAATGTGGGTAAATAAATAATTAACAAGAGGAGTAGCCCCCCATCCCCCTCTCTTGTGCAATCATAGCTCCCTATAATTCTTGTCCTTGTCTGTCTTTCAACTAGCGATTCATTTTATTAATATATTCGAAGTATTACATTTTTAAACACCTTAGCCTTTCAACATACTGACTCACCAACCTAAGTCATATTTACATAATGACAATCTAGTTCATAGGAATTAAAACCAATAATATTACACACCAAAACATAACTTAAAGTACCATTAGCTAGCATAAAGTTGTGACCATTCAGAAATTACATCATACTACTTATAACCCCCTAAATGGCTTATAACCTCAAAAAGTTTAATAAAAAAATGCAATATTATTAAATTAAAGACAAGTCCATTAAAAACCAAAACATCATGCGGTTGTCTACATATTCCCACCATAAACATTTGAACATATGGTGAAATAAATAATTGTAACCATATTTCCATCAAATAATAATGAATTTCAAAGTGAAATGTTTGTATGTCATTATGTATATCAATGCTAAACAAAGTATATCATGTCATTTTCAGGATGCATATATGACAAAAGGGACATCTCTATACATATCCCCCAAAAAATATGGTGGATATAAATATACATTTACATAAGAAAATAGCCCTACCACACATATATAGAATATATGGTGTTTTTGAATATACATCCCAAAAAAAAAATATATATATATATATATATATATATATATATATATATATATATATATATTTCCAATTGAGGCTATAAGCTAAAACTAAAAAATGCAACGTTTAAAATGTTGCAAGGATAATAAAATATAAAGTTTCTACACGTATTCTCATAATCGAATCCGATATGGTAGGGTTAGTGAAGTGTAGATGAAGGGTAGGTAAAGAATAAGAGATCGAGATCCTTGCTGGTAAGCAGGTTATTATTTTTAGATACTTGATGACAGACTCAAAACATTATTTTGCATGTTTCAATTGAAAAAAAGTGTTGATGGAAAGACGTAATACAGCTACAATATCATTGTAAGTAGTATCCTAGGTAGATAAAAAGATTTTATTGGAAGTAGTAATATTGGGAGTAGAATGAATGATCAATTGAACCGAAGGCATTGAAATATGTATTTAGAATGAAGCACATACCAAGGTTACAAAAAATAAGAAAGAAAATAGAGATACACAATTACTTTAAAGGTGGTGCTCTTTGAAACATTAAAAAAAAGGTAATACAAATGGGTCAAGCAACTTTTAGATATGTGCAACATGAAAATCCAATGAGGATAAATATACTCATAAAAGATGGAAAAATAATTCACAAAACTCAACATATGAACATATTAAATAGAGAAAAAAGGAAAGTTTAGGACATGTATAGCTACAAGATTCTTTTATGCCAAAATGGAAGATCTAGGAGGTGCAAGGATGTGCAACATACAAGTTCAATCACCTTTCAATTGAGAATTACGATGAAAAATATGGAGTTGGGGGGTTTTACATAATAGGTACATACTATAGGTAGTGAAAGTGTAAGAGCCTACCATTATCCCATTACCATGCCATGCCACAACGATGCTCAATACTCAAAACACATCATAACACAATATATCCATGGGAAGATGGTGCCAAATGGACCTAAGTAGGTGTATGTATATATATAGAAAAGGACAGTAGAAGTCTAAACATCATGTAAGTGAAATGCATATTCCACATAAATGGTGTCATTTTGTACAGTGAGAGATAAAAATCATAAGCATTGTTATCTTAAATAAATATGTTATTCCCAAGAAATAATAGAGTATGCATAGGATGAATAACCACACATTATAACAATAGGATGGAAATTCTAATAGATGATGGTTTTGGGTTTTGTATCCATAGACTTTAACATAGGTAGCATTAGCATTAAAAATATAGAGATGGAAATAATTAAGGTTGAAATTATAGTTAGAGAGACACTCCATAGCTAGATGTGGTCATTACTCAGAGAAAACAATTCGAGATGACTATGGGAACACTAACCATAATAAAGGCATAAAATGACATCATTTAGACATTCTACGAGGTTTTAATGACCATACACTAGCTTGATATTGAGAAATAAAATAAAATAGTAATGGGCATGAATAATAGAAAGCTATAGAGTGTGAAACCAATGGGGTAACTAAGTTAAGATAATGCTAGAGTTCAAGAAATTATTTTAGATAAGGCCAAGATAGAAAATGTGAGTGATGATGTGGATGCTAACTAGGTTTAGTTATATCGCCATTGTAATCATCATAGCATATAATAGTATGAATATCTAAGGGAAAACATTATTGGGTGTGAATGTAAATGCAAGAGGTAGTGACATATTAACCTCGCGTTCAAGTTCCCATGGTTGTTTTGGAAAAGATAGAGCATTAATAACATTAACATAAATGAGGTAGGTGTTATAAGAAAAGTATTTCCATTGAGATGGATCCCACCTATTCGACGGTTAAGTTGGTTACAACCTACTTGGTATCTCGTCACAAGGCAGAGGCTACTCGCACCTTAGATGGTTCTGATGTCTAAGGAGGTGAAAGGGGAAGAAGGAGAGGTGATGGAATTGCATGCAAGGCCTCTTAGGACCACCAATCTTGGGTATTGTCCTCCCTCATCTCCATGGAGGGCCAAAAATGCTTGGGGATGGTATTTGTGAGCAAGGGGTGAGAAATTAACCTCATTGTTTTTTGACCAACAAACTAATAAAAGTGAACAACAAGTTGTTCACTCCCTTATGACCTTGTAAAAATGACCTAAACTATCTCCTAGGATAAACTAGGGTCTAAAACAATTATCCGGTGAATGTATTATGCTAAAATACTAGAATTAATAGTCAAAAGGGATTAGGAAAGCTATAGACATTCCATTTAATATGGCTAGAAGTTATTAATAACAAGACTTTTGTGCCTTGTAATACATGAAAACAAGCCCATAATTGCCTGGAATTACCTGGAATGGCTTGAAAAGTGGCATGGGTAAGCTAAAAGAGGGTCGAGTATAAAATTTGGGGTCTAAAAACTCAATTCCATCCCTTCAATAGGATTCTATAGCTATGGAAAATATGTAACTAGATGAAAACTACAATCTTACAAGGATGTTTGGTGGAGTGATGAAAGGTTTGAGACTTTAAACATATATTATTTTTAGATTTTAATCTAGTTAATCACAAGGAAGGCTACCATTCCATTATGAAGGTCCTCCCATGTAACACCCCAAGGCCTAGCCCCTGTTGAATTGTAATTATGTTTATAGGTTGGTGAGCCAAGTGTTTATAAGATGGAAGACTTATGTGTTTATTAGGCTGGAGAGCCAGATGCTAAGGCCAATGAGCCTGATTTTGTATATGTAAATACTCACATCATTAATAAAATTACATCCCCGCATGTAGGTTGACCACGAAGAAAGAGTTATGGGGAACTAAGCTCCACTAGGTAGGGAAGGGGCTAAGTGTCTAGGAATAGGGGATAAGCTAGAGGGCTTACCTCTAGTGGAATAATATTATATTATTATTTTCTAGAGGTTAAGGTTAGACATAACCATGTTGTCCTAAGTTCCTAGGGAAAGGGGACGAGTGTTAACTGGAGCTCATGTAGCTTTAGGAAGACATGTGTCAACCTAGGTGCATGCAGTTTTTAGGTGGGAAAGTCATCTTGTTGGTGTTCCGCTCACCATTCTCGCAATGGTCGCCATTATGGATTTCATCCATACTCCCCACTGATGCACGCACTCAGACTGAACATTCACGCAACCAACCATTCCCTCCATCATCGATCTCTGAAACTTCTAAAACCTACAAACTCATGAAGCTAACCATTTTTTCATGTGAAGCACATCACGACTGTGTAGTATCTGAGAAATATGATGCCTTAGCCTTTGTTGTTTCTACCCACATTTTCTCTGGACTGGTGTGGCTTGATGTCACTACCAGAGCCCATACTCAATTTTGGCTGCAGAGGTTACCCGCTAGACTTAGGAGCTAAATAGAAGAGGCAAGTTGTCAGGCCTATGAGAAACTCTCTCCTAGTGTGAGAGTGTGTTAGGGTGGTGAGTTCTCCTGGAGCGAGTCCCATAGTAGCTAGAGTACTCTAAGACTTTTGGTCCATCCTTTTGTTGAAGCCCTGGAAGGGGGATGGACGACCGATGGACTTGTGATAGTGAAGGTGTACACTCTTGGGGTGGGACAGGGGTGTGGGGAATGAGCGTCTGTGGTCTGTGGGCATAAGTGTCTCCTGGGAGTAAATCATTCCTATTGATCTGTGCGAATTTCTTGCTGTCCTTGCCAAGCCTAAGAATCCCTTTCCCGGTGAAGTTTAGTCCCATATTGAGGGTGACCCACTACTGAGTGTGATGAGCAACATGGTCTAATGCTGGGAGGTTCGTAGAAGGTCTTCACGTAGTTGGTGGTTATCTATTAAAATATAAGTACCAAATATCTTTTCTCTGTGCGATGTGTATCTTGAAATCAAGTTATAATGTTATTAGAATTGTATCTATATATTGCATGTATGTTTTAATGTTGTTTCTGCATGAATAGGTGCATGAAAAAAATGTTATAGTTGTTTAAATTGCATTAGATAGATATGTATATAAATGTATATGAATATGAGATGTTATCTCTATTTATTCCTGTTAAGTTTTATATGTGAATATTTTCCACAAAGTTATTTGGTGGCATGTCCTTGCCTATTGGTTTAAGGCCGAGAACGGTCACAAAATGGTATCAGAGCAGAAAAACAAAGATATAGTTGTTTAGGTAGCATTTCTTGGCAGAGGTTTGAGTGATGGGGACGTGAAAAAATGGTATCAGAGCCATGGTTTCGAGACTGAGCCTAGATGGGCCATTTTAGTGGTCAACGAGACAAAGATTTTAGAGTGAATTGTTGCTAAAAGGGACAAAATTCGAAGTTTAGAGTGTCGATTGGTGCCAAGAGAATACTTGGCCATGTTATGAAGCTCAAAAGGTATAACGGTTTATGGAATGGAAACAGATAAATAAGACACAACAACCATTGTGTTGGGTCGTGAGGTTTAAATTTAGTTCATAGGATCTATTCGAGAGAAATAAGATCCTTCATAGTTGTCAGATTTAGAAAAGGTGCAGGAATGTTAAACCCTAAGTCCTTTGGACTTCGCATCTTCGACGAAGTTTATGTATTATAACAAAAAGGGCCCGAAGCCCGAAGTTCCTAAGTTCTGGAGTCGATATACATCGCAGATTCGGGGAGAAATGCTTGACCATTGGATCAATCAAAGAAAGAACATAACCGCTATATTAAGCTAAGAGCAAGAGGTAAGGCACAATGATGGAAAAATAGATCTCAACTGTCATATCTGCGTGCCAATGATTGTGATATGTATATCTCATGACAGTTCAAGAGTTCAGTGATCGGGAGAAAAAAAGTATGCTAAAGTAAAACCTTCCAAATCCTGAAATACCGAAGTGACGTGGCATGATGATGTCACCTAGGGTGACGTGTACTTCCTTATTCCTACCACGTGTCAGTCAGAATGGCACTTTGACAATATTGTTGGAAAAAATGAAATTCGACACATGGGGTCGTGTGCCACCATCTTAATTGTTGACAGTTGTACCATGTGGACCTAGGAAGATAAAGTAGTTCGGAAGTTCAGAGCTCATGAGATTTGAGGAATGCAAGTGTAAAACCTTCCGAGGCCTGAAGTCCCGAAGTAACATGACATGATGATGTCACCAAGGATGATGTGGACACATGGGATGTGTGCCACATGTCAGTGAGTTAAGAACCTGTGGAAGATAGAAATGCTAGTTAGAATGTGACACGTGTTACCTGACTGATTGGACCACGTGTCCGCTTCTAGTATTCCTCCACATGGAACTCTTCTTGAGCATGGTTAGTGGGGCCCTGATGGTTGCAAGGGACACATGTCACCAGGGCTTTCATTTCGAAGGAAGCTTGTGCAAGTGGGTGGAGAAAGAACTTCCAAAGGGAGAAGCGTCAGAGTTCATCGTGACTGCTGACAGTCGTGGATGTGTGTCAAAAGATACGACACTCCAGAGGGTTTTCACTTTGGAGGTTTGTGGCATTGAAGGATTTGGAAACCCTGAAGCATGGATTCGTGGAGCTAATTGTGGCTGTTGATTTTGGTAGAGAGAGGGGACCATTGATTTCTCTCATGTTAGTTGTGAACTTTGGGAGTTCAGAGTTCAGGAGATTCACATTGCGGTGAGTTGAAAACACCCTGAAGCCTGAAACTCCGAAGTGAGGAGTAAGTGCCTGTTGGTTTATCACTTGGTCACAGTCATGGTCACATGCGAGTTAAGGGCTGAAGAAAAGGGGCTAGTGGAAAAAAATTGTTGAATAATAGAGAAGGGATCAGAGATAGAATCTTGGGGATTCTTGATCTACACAAAACCGATGAAAATAGAGTCTGATATTTTTTTATTGAATCAAATTGTTTAAGTTATTCTAGTGAATTATTAAGTCTAATATCCTGACAAAAATTCAGTTGGCTGCACATTTTTGCAGTGTTACCAATTGTTAGAACCGAACATAATTGTTACCTAGTCAAGAGAGATGGAGGAAGCACATAATGCTTACAGTCCAGAGGATGAATTTAGAGGAATGGATGTCCATTTGGAATTTGAAGGAACGAACTCCAACGAGCATGGAGAAGAAATAGATAAAGAAGTGATCATGATGAAAATCATTAAGAATTTGCAAAAAGATGTCCAAATTCACCAGGCAGATAACAAAAGGCTTATGAGAGCCAGGGAGTAACATGGAGAATTCAATATGAAGCTGATACAGATCCTAGAAAAAATTGAAAACAAATTGGATAAGGAAAGTGGATCCAAAAAATCAGGAAGTCAAGGGACCCTAGATGAGTAAAGAAGAGGAATAAGTGGTAGTAGACATCACCAACACTTCCAAAAGAATTCCCATAAGAGAGCACATAGTAGCCCAAGTCCATCCCCTATCATGAAGCATAGGAGATCTGAAGTGGATGAACTAAAGGGTTAAATGAATAAGATAAAACCTCCTACTTTTGATGGAGAGCACAAGAAAGATGAAGATGTTGAGGCATGGTTGTTGGGCATGAGGAAATATTTCCAACTGTGGAATTACTCTTCTCATGCAGAAGAAATAATTTCCATCTATGAGCTAAAAGGAAAGGTATCCGTATGGTGGGATCATCTTGTGCAAGTGCATCACGTCAGAGAGAAGAATGTTAAATGGAGGGAATTAAGGAGGCATTTTGAAAATAAGTTCTTAACTAAGATGTATTATGACAAGAAAATGAAAGAGTTCTTTGAACTCAAGTTGGGAAGTATGTCCATTGATAAGTATGAAAGAATATTCTTGGAGTTGTTGAAGTATGTCCCCTTCATGAAGGACGAGAAAGTTAATATTCAAAGGTATCTGAGTGGGCGACCATCTTTCATCAATGACAGGATCCAGTATGATGATCCTAAAACTATGGAAGAAACCATAAGGAGAGAAAAAAGATTATTTGATAAAAAAAAGGGAAACCTATTTTCGAGAAGGCTTGGGAAGACAGGAAGAAGTTTAGAAGGGATCAGAGGCAAAAGGGGAATAAGCCAACACTTTTCAGAAATGGTCCTCAATGAAATCTAGTTTTGAGAGAGCCCAGGATGGCTGAAGTAGGTGGGAAAAGGCCAAGGCAGACATCTATGGAATGTTGGGGTTGTAAAGGAGATCATAGGTATAGATATTGTCCTCACAGAAGTGACAAAGTGAGAGTTTTTCATAATGTTCAACAAGAATAAATTGTAGAGGACATGGGCAGAAGAGTACCAAGGATCTATGAAGCCCTGGACAACAAGCAAGCTGAGTTTCAATCACACATGATTGAAGTCGAAGGTATGATCAATAACCATGCCCTTACTATTTTAATTGATTCAGGGGGTAGTCATAGGTATGTAGATCCTAAGGTAGTGGAAAGATTTCAATTTCCAAGAAGAAAGCATGGGAAATATTGGTTGGTGCAGCTGGCTATAAGAGGAAGGAGAAAGTTTGTTGAGTTGGTTAAATCATGTCTAGTGGGCATGAATGGAATGAGTACCAAGGTAGATTTGAAAATATTTCCTTTGGGATCATATGATTTCCTAATTGGTATGGATTGGTTGGACCAACACCATGCCATATTAGACTGTCAGAACAAAGCATTCACTTGCTTGGATGAGGAAGGAAATTAGAGAGTGGTCCAAGGAATTCCCAGGGAAGTTACTATCCAAGAAATCTTAGCAATGCAACTAAAGAAGTGTTACAAGAAGAGCTACCAAATATTTGTAGCCCATATGGAGGAAGAATCTGAGGATAAGGTGACAAATCTAGAGGATCATGCAGTCCTAGAAGATTTTGAAGATGTGTTAAATGAGGTATTAGGATTACCTCTAAAGAGAGATATTTATTTCTCTATAAATTTAATGACTGGAGCAGCTACAGTATCAAAGACTCCTTACAGCATGAGTATGCCAGAAATGAAGGAACTGCAAATGTAGCTTGAAGAGATTGTAAAGATGGGGTATATATGCCCAAGTGTGTCACCTTGGCATGCCCCAGTCTTTTTCATGAAGAAGAAGGATGGGACATTAATATTGTGCATCAATTTCAAACAGTTGAACAAAGTGACTATAAATAACAAGTATCCTCTACCAAGGATTGATGATCTCCTCGATCAGTTGAAGGATGCAAGGATATATTCAAAGATATATCTCAGGTAGGGATACCATCGTGTAAGGATTAAATAGGAAGACATCATCAAGATTTCCTTCAGGACAAGGTATGGTCATTACGAGTTCACAATGGTGCGATTTGGGTTATCAAATGTGCCAGTTGTTTTCATGTGCCTAATGAATGGCATTTTTTGAGAATATTTAGACACGTTTGTCATTGTCTTTTTGGATGACATCCTTGTATACTCCAAGACAGAGAAACAACATGAGCATCAACTGAGTATGGTGTTGCAAGTGCTAAGAGAGCATCAACTGTATGCCAAATTGAGCAAGTGTTGATTTTATCAAAACATAATTCTCTATTTGGGGCATATCATATATAAAGAAGGGATAGCAGTAGACCCTGAAAATATTGAGGCCATTAAAGGGTGGAAAACACCTAAAAATGTGACAAAAGTCAGATCCTTCATGGGTCTAGCTGGCTACTACAAAAGATTCATTGCAAGGTTTTTGAGAATACTTCATTCCATCACTTCCTTTCAAAGGAAGGGGGATAAGTTTCAATGGACAAAAGAATGTGAAAAGAGATTCCAGCAATTAAAGCAGTTGTTAACCAATGCTCCAATTCTGAAGATCACGGATCTTAATGAAGATTTCGTGGTTTGCATAACTGCATGCAAAGAAGGACTAGGAGGAGTCCTTAGTAAAAAAAGAATTGTGATATGTTTCGAGTCCATAAAATTGAAAGAGAATGAAACACTCTATGCCACTCACGATTTGGAGTTGGAAGCCATAGTGCATGCTTTGAATAAATGGAGGCACTACGTCATGGGAAAGAGGTTTCAGTTGAGGACATACCATAATGGTCTGAAGTACCTGCTTGATCAGCCTACTTTGAATGCTAGGTAGAGCAAATTGTTGGAACTCCTCTGTGAATATGAATTTGATATCAAGCATATCAAAGGAAAGGAGAAAACAATGGTTGATGCACTTAGCAGGAGAGTGCATTAACTGCATTCTACAACCATTAGCATGTATCAGACAGATCTTAAAGGTATAATTTCAGAGGCTGCAAAAGTTGATTTGCAATACATGGAATTAGTAACTAAATTGCAACAAGGTAAAATGCATCAGAAAGATGAATATTAAGAACTAGGAATTGATGGAATTCTCTTGTATAGAAACAAAGTTTATGTACCAAATTCTCTGGAATTGGGTGGGATTTTAAAAGAAATGAATAATGATCCTTATGCAGGACACTCATGATATCAAAAAATAGTTTCATCAGTCAAGAGCCATTACCATTGGCCAGGTATGAAGAAAGAAATTGCAGAGTACATTTCCAAATTTATGGGGCATCAAAGGGTCAAAGATGAGCATAGACATCCAGCTAGGTTGCTACAACCATTAACCACCCCTGAGTGGAAGTGGGAAGTGGTGACACTGTATTTCATCACATGATCTACCAGAATAAACAAACAACATGATTCCATCATGGTGGTGGTAGATAAGCTCATGAAGGTCGCCCTTTTTATTCCATTGAAGAATTCTCACAAGGCAACTGATGTTGTTGATATTTAAATAAGGGAAGTAGAACACTTGCATGGAATACCTAAGACAATTGTGTTTGACAAAGACCCAAATTTTACGTCAAAGTTTTGGAGAGGATTATTCAAGGGATTCAGAACAAACCTGAAATTCAACACAACTTATCATCTTGAGTCTGATGGACAAACATAAAGAGTAAATCAAGATTTTTGTGCCTTGTAAAACATGAAAACAAGCCTATAATTTCCTGGAATTACTTGGAATGGCTTGAAAATTGGCATGGGTAAGCTAAAAGAGGGTCGAGTATAAAACTTGGGGTCTAAAAACTCAATTCCATCCCTTCAATAGGATTCTATAGCTATGGAAAATATGTAACTAGATGAAAACTAAAATCTTGCAAGGATGTTTGGTGGAGTGATGAAAGGTTTGAGACTTTAAACATATATTATTTTTAGATTTTAATCTAGTTAATCACAAGGAAGGCTACCATTCCATTATGAAGGTCCTCCCATGTAACACCCCAAGGCCTAGCCCCTGCTGAATTGTAATTATGTTTATAGGTTGGTGAGCCAAGTGTTTATAAGATGGAAGAATTATGTGTTTATTAGGCTGGAGAGCCAGATGCTAAGGCCAATGAGCCTGATTTTGTATATGTAAATACTCACATCATTAATAAAATTACATCGTTGCGTGTAGGATGACCACGAGGAAAGAGTTATGGGGAACTAAGCTCCACTAGGTAGGGAAGGGGATAAGTGTCTAGGAATAGGGGATACTAGGGGGCTTACCTCTAGTGGAATAATATTATATTATTATTTCCTAGAGGTTAAGGTTTGACAAAACCATGTTGTCCTAAGTTCCTGGGGAAAGGGGATGAGTGTTAAGTGGACCTCATGTAGCTTCAGGAAGACATGTGTCAACCTAGGTGCATGCATTTTTTAGGTGGGAAAGTCATCTTGTTGGGTTTTTGATCACCATTCTCACAATGGTCGCCATTCTGGAGTTCATCCATACTCCCCACTAATGCATGCACTCAGACTGAACATTCACGCAACCAACCATTGCCTCCATCATCGATCTCTGCAACTTCTGAAACCTACAAACTTGTGAAGCTAACCATTTTTTCATGTGAAGCACATCATGACTGTGTAGTATCTGAGAAATATGATGCCTTAGCCTTTGTTATTTCTACCCATGTTTTCTCTGGACTGGTGTGGCTTGTTGTCACTACCAGAGCCCATACTCAATTTTGGCTGCAGAGGTTACCCACTAGACTTAGGAGCTAAATAGAAGAGGCAAGTTGTCAAGCCTATCAGAAAATCTCTCCTAGTGTGAGAGTGTGTTGGGGTGGTGAGTTCTCTTGGAGGGAGTCCCATGGCAGCTACAGTACTCTAAGACTTCTAGTCCATCCTTTTTTTGAAGCCCTGGAAGGGGGATGGACAACCGATGGACTTGTGATAGTGAAGGTGTACACTCCTGGGATGGGACAGGCATGTGGGGAATGAGGGTCTGTGGTCTGTGGGCATAAGTGTCTCCTGGGAGTAAATCATTCCTATTGATATATGTGAATTTCTTGTTGTCCTTGCCAAGCCTAAGAATCTCCTTCCTGGTGAAGTTTAGTCCCATCTTGGGGGTGATCCACTACTGAGCGTGATGAGTAGCATGGTCTAATGCTGGGAGGTTCGTAGAAGGTCTTCACGTAGTTGGTGGTTATCTATTAAAATATAGGTACCAAATATCTTTTCTCTGTACGATGTGTATCTTGAAATCAAGTTATAATGTTATTAGAATTGTATCTATATATTGCATGTATGTTTTAATGTTGTTTCTGCATGAATAGGTGCATGAAAAAAATGTTATAGTTGTTTAAATTGCATTAGATAGATATGTATATAAATGTATATGAATATGAGAAGTTATCTCTATTTATTCCTGTTAAGTTTTATATGTGAATATTTTCCACAAAGTTATTTGGTGGCATGTCCTTGCCTATTGGTTTAAGGTCGAGAACGGTCACAAAATGGTATCAGAGAAGAAAAACAAAGATATAGTTGTTTAGGTAGCATTTCTTGGCAGAGGTTTGAGTGATGGGGACATGACAAAATGGTATCAGAGCCATGGTTTCGAGACTGAGCCTAGATGGGCCATTTTAGTGGTCAACGAGACAAAGATTTTAGAGTGAATTGTTGCTAAAAGGAAAAAAATTCGAAGTTTAGAGTGTCGATTGGTGCCAAGAGAATACTTGGCCATGTTATGAAGCTCAAAAGGTATAACAGTTTATGGAATGGAAACAGATAAATAAGACACAACAACCATTGTGTTGGGTTGTGAGGTTTAAATTTAGTTCGTAGGATCTATTCGAGAGAAAGAAGATCGTTCACAGTCATCAGATTTAGAAAAGGTGCAGGAATGTTAAACCCTAAGTACTTTGGACTTCGCGTCTTCGATGAAGTTTATGTATTATAACAAAAAGGGCCTGAAGCCCGAAGTTCCTAAGTTCCAGAGTCGATATACATCGCAGATTCGAAGAGAAATGCTTGACCGTTGGATCAATCGAAGACAGACCATAACCGTTATATTAAGCTAAGAGCAAGAAGTAAGGTACAATGATGGAAAAATATATCTCAGCTGTCAGATCTGCGTGCCAATGATTGTGAGATGTACATCTCACAATAGTTCAAGAGTTCAGTGATCGAGAAAAAAAAAGTATGCTAAAGTAAAACCTTCCAAATCCTGAAATACCGAAGTGACGTGGCATGATGATGTCACCCAGGTTGACGTGGACTTCCTTAGTCCTACCACATGTCAGTCAGAATGGAACTTTGATAATCTTGTTGGAAAAAATGAAATTCGACAAATGGGGTCATGTGCCACCATCTTAATTGTTGATAGTTCTACCATGTGGACCCAGGAAGATAAAGTAGTTTGGAAGTTCAGAGCTTAGGAGATTTGAGGAATGCAAGTGTAAAACCTTCTGAAGCCTGAATTCCTGAAGTAACATGACATGATAATGTCACCAAGGATGATGTGGACACATGGGATGTGTGCCACATGGGATGTGTGCCACATGTCAGTGATTTAAGAACCTGTGGAAGATAGAAATTCTAGTTAGAATGTGGCATGTGTTACCTGACTGATTGGACCACGTGTCCGCTTCTAGTATTCCTCCACATGGAACTCTTCTTGAGCATGGTTAGTGGGGCCCTGATGGTTGCAAGGGACACATGGCACCAGGGCTTTCATTTCGGAGGAAGCTTGTGCAAGTGGGTGGAGAAAGAACGTCCAAAGGGAGAAGTGTCAGAGCTCATCATGACCGCTGACAGTTGTTAAGAACCAAACATCAATATATCATATAAAAACCTCAGGAAAAGTACTCAATGCCTTGAAAAAGAGATAATTGCATATAATAAGCCTCTTCGAGGGGGAAACCTCCTTTTACCCCACTTAAATGATTAAGTACAAGATGATTCAAAATGAAAATGTCTCCTTGGTATATATAGGAGACTAGGAGGTATAATTACAAATAATGGCCTAAAGCCGACATAATTAAAATAACATTACTAATCT
>JZKD02S1885436.1:458508-487089 GCA_000966675.3 Picea glauca
TAACATTACTAATCTAAATTACAACTAATGGCCTAAAGCCGACATAAATAAAATAGCATTACTAATCTAATATGCCCCAATTAAGGGGTAATGAGCCAATATTAGAGCTTAACATTAGTCGTGGATGCGTGTCAGAACATATGACACTCCAGAGACTTTTCACTCTGGAGGTTTGTGGCATTAAAGGATTTGGAAACCCTGAAGCATGGATTCCTGGAGCTAATTGTGGCCGTTGATTTTGGTAGAGAGAGGGGACCGTTGATTTCTTTCATGTTAGTTGTGAACTTTGCGAGTTCAGAGTTCAGGAGATTGGCATTGGGTGAGTTGAAAACGCCCGAAGCCGGAAACTCCGAAGCGAGGAGTAAGTGCCTGCTGGTTTAGCACTTGGTCATAGTCACGGTCACATGCGAGTTAAGGGCTGAAGAAAAGGGGCTAGTGGAAAAAAATTGTTGAATAATAGAGAAGGGCTCGGAGATAGAATCATGGGGATTCTTGATCTACACAAAACCGATGAAAATAGAGCCTGGTATTTTTTGATTGAATCAGATTGTTTAAGTTATTCTAGTGAATTATTAAGTCTAATATCCTTACAAAAATTCATTTGACTGCACATTTTTGCAGCGTTACCAATTGTTAGAACCAAACATAATTGTTACCTAGTGAAGAGAAATGGAGGAAGCACATGATGCTTACAGTCTAGAGGATGAATTTAGAGGAATGGATGTCCATTTGGAATTTGAAGGAACAAACTCCAATGAGCATGGAGAAGAAATAGATAAAGAAGTGAGGATGATGAAAATCATTAAGAATTTGCAAAAAGATGTCCAAATTCACCAGGCAGATAACAAAAGTCTTATGAGAGCCAGGGAGTAACATGGAGAATTCAATATGAAGCTGATGCAGAGCCTGGAAAGAATTGAAAAAAAAATGGATAAGGAAAGTGGATCCAGTAAATCAGGAAGTCAAGGGACCCCAGATGAGTAAAGAAGAGGAATAAGTGGTAGTAGACATCACCAACACTTCCAAAAGAATTCCCATAAGAGAGCACATAGTAGCCCAAGTCCATCCCCTATCATGAAGCATAGGAGATCTGAAGTGGATGAACTAAAGGGTTAAATGAATAAGATCAAACCTCCTACTTTTGATGGAGAGCATAAGAAGGATGAAGATGTTGAGGCATGGCTATTGGGCATGAGGAAATATTTCCAACTGTGGAATTACTCTTCTCATGCAGAAGGAATAATTTCCATCTATGAGATAAAAGGAAAGGTATCCATATGGTGGGATCATCTTGTGCAAGTGCATCATGTCAGAGAGAAGAATGTTAAATGGAGGGAATTCAAGAGGCATTTTGAAAATAAGTTCTTAACTAAGATGTATTATGACAAGAAAATGAAAGAGTTCTTTGAACTCAAGCTGGGAAGTATGTCCATTGATAAGTATAAAAGAAGATTCTTGGATTTGTTGAAGTATGTCCCTTTCATGAAGGATGAGAAAGTTAATATTCAAAGGTATCTGAGTGGGCGACCATCTTTCATCAGTGACAAGATCTAGTATGATGATCCTAAAACTATGGAAGAAACCATAAGGAGAGAAAAAAGATTATTTGATAAAAAAAAGGGGAAACCTATTTTTGAGAAGGCTTGGGAAGACAAGAAGAATTTTAGAAGGGATCAGAGGCAGAAGGGGAATAAGCCACCATTTTCCAAAAATAGTCCTCAATGAAATCCAGTTTTGAGAGAGCCTAGGATGGCTGAAGTAGGTGGGAAAAGGCCAAGGAAGACATCTATGGAATGTTGGGGTTGTAAAGGAGATCATAGGTATAGATATTTTCCTCACAAAAGTGACAAAGTGAGAGTTGTTCATAATGTTCAACAAGAATAAATTGTAGAGGACATGGGCAGAAGAGTAACAAGGATCTATGAAGCCCTGAACAACAAGCAAGCTGAGTTTCAATCACACATGATTGAAGTCGAAGGTATGATCAATAACCATGCCCTTACTATTTTAATTGATTCAAGGGGTAGTCATAACTATGTAGATCCTAAGCTAGTGGAAAGATATCAATTTCCAAGAAGAAAGCATGGGAAATCTTGGTTGGTGCAGCTGGCTATAGGAGGAAGGAGAAAGTTTGTTGAGTTGGTTAAATCATGTCTAGTGGGCATGAATGGAATGAGTACCAAGGTAGATTTGAACATATTTCCTTTGGGATCATATGATTTCCTAATTGGTATGGATTGGTTGGACCAACACCATGCCATATTAAACTGTCAGAACAAAGCATTCACTTGCTTAGATGAGGAAGGAAATTAGAGAGTGGTCCAAGGAATTCCTAGGGCAGTTACTATCCAGTAAATCTTAGCAATGCAACTAAAGAAGTGTTACAAGACGAGATACCAAATATTTGTAGCCCATATGGAGGATGAATCTGAGGATAAGGTGACAAATCTAGAGGATCATGCAGTCCTAGAAGATTTTGAAGATGTGTTAAAGGAGGTATCAGGATTACCTCCAAAGAGAGATATTTATTTCTCTATAAATTTAATGACTGGAGCAGCTCTAGTATCAAAGACTCCTTACAGAATGAGTATGCCAGAAATGAAGGAACTGCAAATGTAGCTTGAAGAGATTGTAAATATGGGGTATATATGCCCAAGTGTGTCACCCCAGTCTTGTTCGTGAAGAAGAAAGATGGGACATTAATATTGTGCATCAATTTCAAACAGTTGAACAAAGTGACTATAAATAACAAGTATCCTCTACAAAGGATTGATGATCTCCTCGATCAGTTGAAGGATGCAAGGATATTTTCAAAGATATATCTCAGGTAGGGATACAATCATGTAAGGATTAAATAGGAATACATCAGCAAGACCGCCTTCAGGACAAGGTATGATCATTATGAGTTCACAGTGGTGCAATTTGGGTTATCAAATGTGCCAGCTGTTTTCATGTGCCTAATGAATGGCATTTTTTGAGAATATTTAGACATGTTTGTCATTGTCTTTTTGGATGACATCCTTGTATACTCCAAGATAGAGAAACAACATGAGCATCAACTAAGGATGGTGTTGCAAGTGCTAAGAGAGCATCAACTGTATTGCAAATTGAGCAAGTGCTGATTTTATCAAAACATAATTGTCTATTTGGGGCATATCATATATAAAGAAAGGATAACAGTAGACCCTGAAAATATTGAGGCCATTAAAGGGTGGAAAACACCTAAAAATGTGACAAAAGTCAGATCCTTCATGGATCTAGTTGGTTACTACAAAAGATTCATTGCAAGGTTTTTGAGAATACTTCATTCCATCACTTCCTTTCAAAGGAAGGAGGATAAGTTTCAATGGAAAAAAGAATGTGAAAAGAGATTCCAGCAATTGAAGCAATTGTTAACCAATGCTCCAATTATGAAGATCGCGGATCCTAATGAAGATTTCGTGGTTTTCATAACTGCATGAAAAGAAGGAGTAGGAGGATTCCTTAGTCAAAAAGGAATTGTGATATGTTTCGAGAACATAAAATTGAAAGAGAATGAAACACTCTATGCCACTCATGATTTGGAGTTGGAATCCATAGTGCATGCTTTGAATAAATGGAGGCACTACCTCATGGGAAAGAGGTTTGAGTTGAGGACATACCATAATGGTATGAAGTACCTGCTTGATCAGCCTACTTTGAATGCTAGGTAGAGCAGATTGTTGGAACTCCTCTGTGAATATGAATTTGATATCAAGCATATCAAAGGAAAGGAGAAAACAATGGTTGATGCACTTAGCAGGAGAGTGCATTAACTGCATTCTACAACCATTAGCATGTATCAGACAGATCTTAAAGGTAGAATTTCGAAGGCCGCAAAAGTTGATTTGCAATACATGGAATTAGTAACTAAATTGCAACAAGGTAAAATGCATCAGAAAGATCAATATTAAGAACTAGGAATTGATGGAATTCTCTTGTATAGAAACAACGTTTATGTACCAAATTCTCTGGAATTGAGTGGGATTTTAAAAGAAATGAATAATGATCCTTATGCAGGACACCCATGATATCAAAAAATAGTTTCATCAATCAAGAGCCATTACCATTGGCCAGGTATGAAGAAAGAAATTGCAGAGTACATTTCGAAATGTATGGAGCATCAAATTGTCAAAGATGAGCATAGACATCTAGCTAGGTTGCTACAACCATTAACCACCCCTGTGTGGAAGTGGGAAGTGGTGACACTGGATTTCATCACAGGATCTACCAGAATAAACAAAAAACATGATTCCATCATGGTGGTGGTAGATAAGCTCATGAAGGTCGCCCATTTTATTCCATTGAAGAATTCTCACAAGGCAACTGATGTTGTTGATATTTAAATAAGGGAAGTAGCACACTTACATGGCATACCTAAGACAATTGTGTTTGACAAAGACCCAAAGTTTACGTCAAAGTTTTGTAGAGGATTATTCAAGGGATTCAGAACGAACCTGAAATTCAACACAACTTATCATCGTGAGTCTGATGGACAAACATAAAGAGTAAATCAAGTGATAGAAGATATTCTAAGGATGAATGTGATGGACAAACCATCTAAATGGGAAGATTATCTACACTTGGTATAATTTTCCTACAACAATGGGTATCAAGCATCACTAAAGATGATCCTATTTGAAGCACTTTATGGCAGAAAGTGAAACACCCTGGTAAGTTGGGATAACCCAGTTGATAGGGAAATGGTTGGGCTAGAGTTTCTTAGGGAAATGGAAGAGCAATTGTTAAATATAAAGAAAAATTTGAAGGTCACCCAAGATAGGAAGAAAAGTTATACAAACAAAGGCAGAACTCACAAGGAGTTTAAAGTGGTTGATCATGTTTTCTTGAAGGTGAAAGCCAACAAAAGTTCCCTAAAGCTGGGAAGTTGTTCCAAGTTGGTAGCCAATATCGTGGACCATTTGAAATCCTAGAAAGGATTGGACTAGTATCTTATATGCTTTCATTTCTTGCATCCATGACTATTCATAATGTATTTTATGTATCATTTCTCAAGAAGTATATACCGGATGCTAATCATGTGATTGATTGGAATGTGATTCAGGTGGAGAAAGAAGGTTCTTTTGAAGTGCATCTTGTGTGCATACTAGACTAGAAGAGCAAGCAACTCCGGAATCGAGTCATGAATATTGTAAAAGTTTAGTGGACCTAGTATGGTCTTGAAGACACAACATGGGAGCATGAAGATGCTATGTGGGCAAAGTATATTGATACTGAGAGGGGGGTGAATTAGTATCAATTACAATTTTAAAAAAAATCAACTTATACTTAAACCATTCAATTATATACAATGAGAAATGAACAATAGTATAAGAGTTACACCAATACACCACAACCATGCACAATATATGAGAAATAATTAATAGTTATTTTTCAAGGGAAGTAATGACTTCCAAAGGTAGCTATAGATTCCAAATATAAAGGGAGGGATAAACCTCCAAGAGGAAGATACAATCCTCCAATATCAATATAGGTTTGACCTCTTAATCCTTTCCCCTTCCTTCTACCCAAGAATATATGAGAGATAATAAAATTTTACATTAAATCATCACCATTAACCAACCATCACATGGAACCTGATAATGCTTCCTGAGACTTCTTAAACTACTAAAATTATTCAATTCTTTGAATACTATGATCCTATAGATAATATTACTCAATGTATTCTCTGAAAATCCTCCAATTTTCACTCCTTGAATCCTCCCCAAAAAGAAGTTATAGAGAGAATGGTAGACCTTATTCAATTTTGGTTTATTCAAGAGAGCGAACTTGTACAGAATGCCCCGTGCTCAATATTTAACATCATATTATGAAAATTACACACAAGAAACTACATCCTGTACTCTTTCCAATGAAATTTGTCTCACTTCATTTGGATTCTATATTAATAAGTTATGACTATTTTACTTGGAAAACCTGTTTATGACTAGCTTTAGGACTAGTCAAAAACCCTATCTTCCACAGAGTGTATCTCCAAAATTATAGTGAAAAAAGAGATGAAATTTTTACCAAAAGTACCTAGATATGTATTATCAATACCATATCAATTTACCCATTTGAATCATTCTAGAAAAAATGTTATATAGAAAATGGTAAGATGACCTGTAAATAACATACCTTAGAACACATCACCAAAATACTTCATCCTCCCTTGAAATCCAGCCTTCTTTACTTTAGGTTTCATCTGAAATTTGACTTATGTGTGTAAAATGAATGTATAATGATACTTATTTATACCCTTTGTGTCACTTCCTTTTAACATTAGGGTCGACCTGACACTTTCTTATTTTGTAATTCTTTTCTTTAATTATCTTCAGGGACGACCTGTACTTCCTTCTTCAATTCACTTTGTCATCTTCAAAAATTCATTTATCCTCAACCATGAGGATCCACATGATGTGCCACCTACCACCAGAAACAACATGTTGTATATTATCCATCCATGGGTTTTGTGTCTACATGTGCATTGTCGTTAATGTCGAAATACCTTCATCAATCTTGCGGTCCAAAACCAATGACTAGGGTTGACATCAATGACAACAACCAAACTTCCAACAATCTCCGCCTTTGTCATTGATGGAAACACTCATGCTCCCCCTATCATCATGATCCCAATTTCTCCCCCCCTTTGTCATCAATGGCAAAGGGTAGGGTTTCTCCCCTTGAGTTTAATGGTAAAAGGTAACTCTCTTCTTTGAGGTTGTTTCCCCTGAACATGTGGCACTCAATAATACTTCATACTTATTTTTGGTATTTGGGAATTTTTCCTCCTTGGGACCCTTTTGTGTGGCTTATGTATTCTCTCTCTTCTTCATGTCTAGGATGTATATGTTGTTAGGTCTTCTTGTTGTAGTTGCAACCAATCTTCTTGATTTATTTTCTCTGATTTTACATTTTCGGGAATCAAACGTAAGAGTGTATCCTTGATCACATATTTTGATGACATTGAGGAGATTATGCTTCAGATATTCAACCAATAGGACTTTTCCTTCTTTTACATTTTCACTTCCAAGCTTTACAATTCCTTTTCCAAGTATTTTGGTAGATGATTTATCTCCAAATGCAACATTTCTACCCTTTTCTTCAAGACGACAAATTTTCTTTGATCTCCGGTCATATGAGAAGAGAACCCACTTTCTATGAACCATTCATCTTGTTCTTTGCATTTTTTAGTCACCCATGCTATTCGACAGTTTTCAATGTGTGTAATTTATTTCATTTTCCATGTTGTAGTTGGTATCCAGACATTTGAAATACAATTATCTTCCTTCATCTCTTTGCAATCTCGTGCTTTGTGACCAAGATTATTGCACTTGTAACATACAATATTTTGATCCATTAATGGGTCAAATGGATTATAATTTATGTTGACATGTCTACGAACATTTCCATATCTACTATTTTCACCATTCATATAGCTTGCATAGTTATTCCTTTCATTGATTCTACAATTGATTTCCTTGTGTCCAAAATTTCCACAAGTATAATAATGTCCAAGAAAGAAAATTTGATACCTGGGAGTAAGCGATTTTATTTTTGGTGTGGTCCATATGGGTTCACGATCTATTCTTTTGTAGTTTCCTTAATAATTATTTCTTTCATACCTAATGGGAGAGGATAATATTGATGTCTCATTCCTTCTGAATTCTAGTCTTCTATCTTGTTATTTTGGAGTGTTGGTTTCATCATTTTCATCTTCCTTCTCTACTTTTGTTGTCTTCAAACTGTCATTATATCCTAGTCCTATCTTTTCATTTGGACATATTTGACTACGAAGAATCTCATCTAATTGTTTAGTGCTTTTTTGAAACTTATTCAATTTCTATTGTCAATAGTAGCTCCCCTTTTGTGTTGTCCAATTCTTCTTTCAATTTCTCATAATCTTCCAATTGTTCCTTCAATCTATCAATGGTCTTTTCAAGATTGCAATTCTCTTCTTCAAAACTACTCAATTCACCTTTTAGTATTATGTTTGTGTTTCAAAGCTTGCTATTTTTAGTTTCAACATTCTTCAAATTTTCAAGATTATCATCTTCTTGTTCACTCTCTGCATTGTATTTGTATCCCCAAAAGGAATCAAGGTTGGTTTCTTCATCTGAATCTTCTTCAAAAATGATTTCTTCTTCTTTAGAATTCTTGTGATCATCATCCTGGGTTTCTTGGGTTATGAAGACGACTTATCCTTCATCATTATCTTGTTCATCACTCTCATCTAAGGAGATGTCATCATCCTTGGAGTAGACACTCTTTTTATTGTTGAGAGTTCTCTTTTTATAGTATATTTTTTAACAATATGTCCTATTCTACCACAGTTAAAGAATTTGAGAGGATACTTACCTTTGTATCTTCCACTTCCCTTCTAGAACCTTCTTACGAAATTTTCTATATCTTCATCAAGGTCGTTATCCTTGTATTTTGTCTTGTTTATGGCTTTAAAGGCTACTTCATTGTTTGGCTGGTCACTTTCTGTACTTGTTCTCATTTCATATGCTATAAGAGACCAATGTAATTCATCCATTGTCTTTTTGGTCAAGTCCCTAGTTTCTTCAATGGTGAAGACCTTAGCATCATACTTCAAGAGAAGTGATCTCAAGACTTTTTGTACAACCAAGGATTCATTGAGCTCTTCACCTAATCCTATGATAGCATTAACAACTTCATGAACTCTAAGAAAATAGGTTGCAATATATTCCTTTTCATTCATCTTCAAATTTTCAAATTTTTTTTTATGTTGTTGAAGATTGACTTGCTTAACTTTTGGATCACCTTTGTAGATACTCTTGAGTTTGTCCCATACCTCTTTAACAGTGTTGCAACCCATCACTTTTCTAGCAATAGTTGGTGCCAATGCTCCTAGAATAACATGTCTGGATTTTGAATTACAACTCATAAGATTCTTCTCATTTGGATCAGTTGGAGCATTATTTGGGATTAAATAGTCATTTACAATTGAGTACCAAATGTCTAATCCCAAAGTTGTTAGGTAAGTTTTCAATCTATCACTCAAGTATGCATAATTGCTTCCATCAAATCTTTGAATCCCATTTAAAATGTGGTCATGGTCATCCATCTCTTCTGAAGTTTTTCCTTCCAGTGGTTAAACTGTTCTGAAGGAAACCCGCTCTGATTCCAATTGTTGATACTAAGAAGGGGGTGAATCAATATCAAGTACAATTTAAAAAAAAAAAAATCATCTTATACTTAAACCATTCAATTATATCCAATGAGAAATGAACAATACTATAAGAGTTGCACCAATACACCACAACCATGCACAATATATGATAAATAATGAATATTTATTGTTCAAGGGAAGTAATGAATTCCAAAGGTAGCTACGACTTCCAAATATAAAGGGAGGGATAAACCTCCAAGAGGAAGATACAATCCTCCAATATTAATATAGGTTTGAACTCTCCATCCTTTCCCCTTCCTTCCACCCAAGAATATATGAGAGATAATAAAACTTTACATTAAATCATTACCATCAACCAACCATCACATAGAACCTGATAATGCTTCCTAAGACTTCTTCAACTTATGAAATTCTTCAATTCTTGGAATAATCTGATCCTATATATAATATTACTACTCCAAGTTTCACTCCTTGAATCCTCCCCAAAACAAAGTTATAGAGAGAGTGGTAGACGTTATTCAATTTTGGTTTATTCAGGAGAGCGAACTTGTACAGAATTCCCCACGCTCAATGTTATAGGATAAATCCGTGAGTGCGGACACAAACTGATCTCCCTAGATCCACCTGGATCTAGAACAAAACAGGACAAAATAATACACTTTCCCTAGACCTAGATTATTGAATGAACCGAGAAATGAGGATCATGGACATACCTTATGAACGCTTTCCTTAGATCTCTGTTGTTCCAAGCTTTTCTCCAATGCTCTCATCCCATCCAGATATCAACAGAACAAACCAATCGAAGTAAAGGTATATTAATATATTCAATAACTAGTCTCTACATATGATCAAGGAGTTATGTAATAAAGTGACATCATCTTTATGGGAAAGGGACATATTGTTGTATTGAATTAATTGAAAGTGAAACTTACAACCTGAGCCTTGATGTCATAGGTCTTCTTTCGATGGCTTCTAGCTCTGACGCACACACTTGCTCATGCATGAAGAAAATCAACCACTTGTGATGACCTTGTTGTTGTCTCTTGTTGCTGTAGCATCAGTCCTCCATATAGTCTTGCACTAATTCTATAATCAATCCCTAGCTAGCTTGTTGCTTGTTTGATTAACCCTTTCCATGAGAAATCTCCTCAATATATAGGAGAAGATAGATTAGTTACTTGGATAGGAAATGATACCAAGATATCTGGAATGCCAGCACCTGAATAACCATTCGAAGCCAACTCATGTTTCTAGAAGATTCCCTTCTAGAAGGTTTGATATTTTTATCTTTTTCCCCTTTAAGAACATGTTCGCACCCTAATAATGAGTACAGTGTGAGAGGTTTGCACCCCAACTTAATGTATCCTGCGAGAATCAGGCATTCTTGCAGGTGAATATATAGGTAGCCTGCGAACATACTTCAAAAGTGTGATTTCTGGAAGAAGACAACTGTAACTTTTCTCAGGAAAGTGTCTTTAGTAAAGAGCTTGATTTTCCATCATCATAACATCATCATGACATCCTCACAATGACCAAAATTGCGGATAACACTCAATATTTAACATCAGATTCTGAAACTTGCACACAAGAAACTAAAGAATGTACTATTTCCAATGAAATTGGTCTCACTTCATTTGGATTCTTTATTAATAAGTTATGATTGTTTTACCTGGAAAACCTATTTATGACTAGCTTCAAGACTAGTCAAAAACCCTATCTTCCACATAGTGTATCTCCAAAATTATAGCGAATAAGAGATGAAATGTTTACCACAGGTACCTAGATATGTCTTCTCAATACAATATCAATTTCACCATCTGAATCATTCTAGAAAAAAATTTATAGAAAAAATGGTAAGATGACCTGTAAAAAACATACCTTAGAACACATCACGAAAAGACTTCAACCTACCTTGAAATCCGGTATTCTTTACTTCAGATTTCCTCTGAAATTCAACTTGTGTGTGTAAAATGAATGTATAATGATATGTATTTATACCCTTTGTGTCACTTAATTTTAACATTAGGGAGGACCTGACACTTTCTTATTTTGTAATTCTTTTCTTTAATTATCTTTAGGGTCGACCTGTGCTTCCTTCTTAAATTCACTTTGTCATCTTCAAAAATTCATTTCTCCTCAACCATGAGGATACACATGACGTGCCACCTACCACCAGAAACAAAATGATGTATATTATTCATCCATGGGTGTTGTGTCTACATGTGTACTATCCTTCATGTTCAAATACCTTCATCAATCTTGCGGTCCAAAACCAATGACTAGGGTTGACATCAATGACAACAACCAATATTCCAACAATCTCACCCTTTGTCATTGATGGAAACACTCATGCTCCCCCTATCATCATGATCCCAGTTTCTCTCCCTCTTTTAAATAAATGGGAAAGGGTAGGGATTCTCCCCCTTAGTTTAATGGCAAAAGGTAACTCTCTTCTTTGGGGCTGGTCCCCCTGAACACGTGGCACTCAATAATACTTCATCCTTATTTTTGTTCTTTGGGAATATTTCTTCCTTGGGATCCCTTTGTGTGGATTTTGTATTCTCTCTCTTCTTCATGTCTAGGATGTATATGTTTTTTGGTCTTCTTGTTGCATTTGCAACCAAACTTCCTAAGTTAGTTTCTCTGATTTTATATTTTCAGGAGTCAAATGTAAGAGTGTATCCTTGATCACATATTTTGCTGACATTGAGGAAATTATTCTTCATATCTTCAACCAATAGGACTTTTCCTACTTTTACATTTTCACTTCCAAGATTTATAGTTCCTTTTCCAAGTATTTTGGTATATGAGTCATCTCCAAATGAAACATTTCCACCCTTTTACTTCAAGATGACAAATTTTATTTGATCTTTGGTCATATGAGATTAGCACCCACTGTCTATGAACCATTCATATTCTTCTTTTCATTCTTTAACGACCAATTATATTCAACAATTTTCATTGTGTGTAATTTCTTTCCTTTTCTATGTTGTAGTTGGTATACAGACATTTGGCATACGTCTATCTTCCTTCATCTCTCTGCAATCTCGTGCTTTGTGACGAAGATTATTGCACTTGTAGCATACAATATTTTGATCCATTAATGGGTCAAATGGATTATAATTTATGTTGATATGTCTACGAACATTTCCATATATACCATTTTCACCATTCATGTAGCTTGCGTAATTATTCCTTTCATTGATTCTACAAGTGATTGCCTTGTGTCCAAAATTTCCACAAGTATAACAATGTCCAAGAAATGAATTTTGATACCTGGGAGTAAGTAATCTTCTTTGTGGTGTGGTCCATTTGGGTTCACGATCTATTCTTCTGTAGTTTCCTTCATAATTATTTCTTTGATACCTGAAGGGAGAGGATATTCTTGATGTCTCGTTCCTTTTGAATTCTAGTCTTTTATCTTGTTGTTCTAGAGTGTTGGTTTCATCATTTTCATCTTCCTTCTATTGTTTTGTTGTCTTGAAACTGTCATTGTATCCTAGTCCTGTCTTGTCGTTTGGAGATCCTTGACTGCTAAGGATCTCATCTAATTTTTCAGTGCTTTTTTCAAACTTCTTCAACTTTTCTATTGTCAATAGTAGATCCCCTTTTGTGTGATCCAATTCTTCTTTCAATTTCTCATAATATTCTAATTGTTCCTTCAAGCTATCAATGGTCTTTTCAAGATTGTAATTTTCTTCTTCAAAACTACTCAATTCACCTTTTAGTATTATGTTTGTGTTTCTAAGATTTCTATTTTCAGTTTCAACATGCTTCAACTTTTCAAGATTCTCATATTCTTGTTCACTCTCTACATTGTCTTTGTATTCCCAAAAGGAATAAAGGTTGGTTTCTTCATCTGAATCTTCTTCAGAAATGATTTCTTCTTCTTTAGAATTCTTGTGATCATCATCCTAGGTTTCTTGGGTTATGAAGAGAACTTATCCTCCATCATTATCTTCTTCATCACTCTTATCTGAGGAGATGTCATCATCCTTGGAGTAGAATCTCTTTTTATTGTTGAGACTTATCTTTTTATAGTAGCAGTTTTCAATAATATGTCCTATTCTACCACATTTAAAGCATTTGAGAGGAGACTTACCTTTGTATGTTCCACTTCCCTTTGGGAACCTTCTTACAAAATTTGTTATTTCTTCATCAAGGTCATTATCCTTGTATTCTGTCTTCTTTATGGCTTTAAAGGATTCTTCATTGTTTGGCTAGTCACTTTCTATACCTGTTCTCATTTCATATGCTATAAGATACCCATGTAATTCATCCATTGTCATTTTCATCAAGTCCCTATTTTCTTCAATGGCGGAGACCTTAGCATCATACTTCAAGAGAAGTGATCTCAACACTTTTTGTACAACCAAGGATTCTTCGATCTCTTCACTTAATCCTCTGATAGAATTAACAACTTCATGAACTCTAAGAAAATAGGTTGCAATATCTTCCTTTTCATTCATCTTCAAATTTTCAAATTCTGCTCTATGTCGTTGAAGCTTGACCTGCTTAACTTTTGGATCACCTTCATAGATACTCTTGAGTTTTTCCCATACCTCTTTAGAAGTGTTGAAACCCATCACTTTGCTAGCAATGGTTCATGCCAATGCTTCTAGAATAACATGTATGGATTTTGAATTACAATTCATAAGCTTCTTCTCATTTGGATCAGTTGGAGCATTATTTGGGATTACATAGCCATTTACAACTAAGTACCAAGCTACTCCCAACGATGTTAGCTAAGTTTTCACTCTATCACTCTAGTATGCACAAGTTCTTCCATCAAATCTTTGAATCCCATTTGAAATGTTCTCAAGGTCATCCATCTCTGCTCAGGATTTTCCTTCCATTGGTTAAATTGTTCTAAAGGCAACCTGCTCTGATTCCAATTGCTGATACTGAGAGGGGGGTGAATCAGTATAAAGTACAATTTAAAAAAAAAATCAACTTATACTTAAACCATTCAATTATATCCAATCATAAATGAACAATAGTATAAGAGTTACACCAATACACCACAACCATGCACAATATATGAGAAATAATCAATAGTTATTGTTCAAGGGAAGTAATGACTTATGAAGGTAGCTACAACTTCCAAATATAAAGGGAGGGATAAAACTCCAAGATAAAGATACAATACTCCAATATCAAGATAGGTTTGACCTCTCCATATTTTCCCCTTCCTTCCACCCAAGAATATATGAGAGATAATAAAATGTTACATTAAATCATCACCATCAACCAACGATCACATAAAACCTAATGATGCTTCTTGAGACTTCTTCAACTTATGAAATTCTTCAATTCTTGGAATACTTTGATACTATATATAATATTACTCAATGTATTCTCTAAAACTCCTCCAAGTTTCACTCCTTGAATCCTCCCCAAAAATAAGTTATAGAGAGAATGGTAGACCTTATTCAATTTTGGTTTATTCAGGAGAGAGAACTTGTACAGAATGCCCCGCGCAATATTCAACATCAGATTCTAAAACTCACACACAAGAAACTACAGCCCCTAATATTTCCAATGAAATTTGTCTCACTCCATTTTTATTATCTATTAATAAGTTATGACTGGTTTACCCAAAACACTTGTTTATGACAAGCTTTAGGACTAGTCAAAAACCTTATCTTCCATAGAGTGTATCTCCAAAATTATAGCGAATAAGGAGATGAAATTTTTACCACAGGTACCTAGATATGTCTTAACAATACCATATCAATTTCACCATCTGAATCATTCTAGAAAAAAAATTGTAGAGAAAATGGTAAGATGGCCTATAAATGACATACCTTGGAACACATCACCAAAAGACTTCATCCTCCCTTGAAATTAGGCCTTCTTTACTTCATATTTCGTCTGAAATTGGAATTGTGTGTGTAAAATGAATGTATAATGATATGTATTTATACCCTTTGTGTCACTTCCTTTTAAAATTAGGGTCGACCTGGAAATTTCTTATTTTGTAATTATTTTCTTTAATTATCTTCAGGGCTGACCTATACTTCCTTCTTCAATTCACTTTGTCATCTTCAAAAAATCATTTCTCCTCAACCATGAGGATCCACATGATGTTCCACCTACCACTGGAAACAACATGATGTATATTATCCATCCATGGGTGTTTTGTCTACATGTGCACTATCCTTCATGTCATGTCCAAATACCTTCATCAATCTTGCGGTCCAAAATAAATGACTATGGTTGACATCAATGACAACAACCAATCTTCCAACATAGTACCCACATATTTTTGAATATTTTGGAAATATTGTTGTTCTTTTGTAAATGAGTTGTAACGAGGACAGTGAAAAAATAAGGGGAGGGGATTGTAACACCCGAAGGTCGAGCCGTTGTTGAATTGTAATTATGTTTATAGAATGGTGAGCCAAGTGTTTATAAGTTGGAAGACTTATGTGCTTATTAGGCCAATGAGACTGATTTTGTATATGTAAATAATCACATCATTAATAAAATTACATTGATGCATGTAGAATGACCAAGAATAAATATTTATGGGGGACTAAGCTCCAATAGGTAGGGAAGGGGCTAAGTGTCTAGGAATAGGGGCTAAGCTAGAGGGTTTACCTATAGTGGAATATTATTATATTATTATTTCCTATAGGCTAAGGTTTGACATAACCATGTTGTCCTAAGTTCCTAGTGAAAGGGGATGAGTGCTAAGTGGATCTCATGCAGCTCCAAGAAGACATGTGTCAACCTGGGCGCATGCAATTTTTAGGTGGGAAAGTCAGCTTGTTTGGGTTCTGCTCTCCATTATCGCGATAGCCTCCATTCTAGAGGTCATCCATACTCCCCACTAATGCACACACTAAGACTTAACATTCACACAACCAACCATTTCCTCCATATTCGATTTGTGCAACTTCTGAAACCTACAAACCCATTGTTGACAATTAAAATCTCAACTAGGTTTTTCCCGCAAAGTGTTGCTAAAAGCCTATTATTATAAAAGCTAAATAATGTAGTAGGTGGGACCCCTTGTAGATTGGAGATAATATTTGGCTCTTATTTTATGTTTGTGCCATTGTTCGACACTTCTTACATGGTTGATGATATTGGCGATGGATTGGGATTATTATGTGTTGGTTCTATGTGCGACAAGTGAATGTTGGGTAAGGCATGCTATGTTTTGTTCCAAGCTCCAATCGCATGTTACAATTGCCTATGTTATCCATTCTACTATTGATATATGTTCTTGGACTCGCTACTTTGACACCTGTGTTACACATCAAAATTGCTCAGCTGGATAAGTGTCGCATTGTCCCTCTCAATTGTCATAAGTGTCGCATCTTCCCTACAACTTTCGCAAGTGTCGCAAGTTGATCACTAGTGTCACAAATGATGTTCAGACATATTGTCATGACGACGACACTAAGGAGGCACTTATAACATCTCACATGACTGATTTGAAGGAGGAGAACTGTTTTATTGAAGTCAAACAACTCTTGACACCTGAAAGGAACCTTGAAACAAAGGTTTTGAGGGGGAGCGCTCCCCTACTTCATCTCTAGAAGCACTGACACTCCCCTATAATGCTTCAGGGAGCGTTATAACGCTCCCCAACCCCCTTTGAAGGAGCGCTGCTCATCTTGAGAGTGCTAACACTTCCCCAAGGCTTACCAAGGAGCGCTACAGCGCTCTGATGCCCCATCTAAGGGAGCGTTGCCTAATCTGAGGCAGTAGTTGGCCTGTTGAGGAGAATAAGGGGAGTATCTTTCGAGATTAGAAGGCAGTTGTGATCGAATTCTTGGTTTCATCAAGAGATCCCCGATCTAAGGAGAAGGTTCCCAAATTGTTCTAAAGATAACTCAAGAGGTTAATATCCTCTTAACCTATATAAACAGGCTCTATGATGGTGGAAAGGGGGAAGGAAGAATTAAATACATGAAACTTATGATCTTGGAGGAAACTCACAGTCAGCCAAAAGAGAGTGATCAGTGAAGCTGTTGTTATCCAGGTTGTGGAGCTTTCAGGAAAGGGTTAGACGAAGGGGACTTGACGAAGCTGTCGCATTCGCATCTATGATTGTAAGTATTGTTGTCATTATTATCATCAATATGACACACTTGGCCTGTTTCTTTCTAGTTTGTGTCTAATGTCACATGAAATTATCACTAGTTGGTATATATTTTTTCAAGCTAATATCAAAAGAGTAGGAAGCGGTTGTATCTTTTCTTGTATGCAGAACTCAGTGAGGAGCAAAGGATTGGAGCGCAACTCAGAGCGTGCAGGGACAAGCGTCGATTAAAAGGTACTTATGTCATCCTTCCTTCTCATGTGTTATTTTAGATGGATTTGAAAGGAAGTCAGTGTCCATGATAAGCATTTTTCTATCTAGGGTTAAGGTCAAGCTCTAGAGGTGATCTACCTGTCCGCAGGGAGATTTTCCTACAACAAAAACTGGCGACTCCACTGGGGAGATAGCCTCAAATCAAAACCTCTTGTTTGGATTTTTCTCCTCATTGACCTTGTTCTATCCGTTGATTGTTTCATACCTGGTTCAATCCTCTTGATTGGTTTCATGAGCTGATTGGCTCCTTACCTTATCACACTTAGCATACTTGTCAAGTTTGAATCTCAATTTTTGGAATTTTTTGACATTTCTAGGACTTTTAGACCCTAGCGCCCCTGTCTTAGTGTTAAAAGAATGCCAAAGCTCACCCATACCTTTACATAGAGTGCTACAATGCTCCTTGCCTTTGGCAACAGAGCGCCAGCCTCTTTTTGGCCAAAAAACCCTCCAGAACTACCTTTTTTAGGGTTTGCCTCTGTGTCTCTTCTGCTGAGTGATTTAGTGAGTCAATTGTTCTTCCCTTTCAACTTTGACATCTATCTATTTGAAGAAAAAACACCTTGTTAATTGGATCTTGTAGCCTTCTTCACCATTTTCATTGAGTTTTTTCCTATTAAGTGAAGTTTGAAACCCATGCATTGTTTTTCTCTTCTCTTCAGTTGAGTAAAAACCTCGGTGAAGGTCATCAAAGGCCTACAGACCTCTTTGGCTTGATTTCAGTCAAGGTCAGTGTTCTTCAACTTTTGCTTTTGGGTGTGAAGTTTGTTTTTCTCTTTGATTGTTTCTCTTTCTTTCGCTTTCTCGTTTTGATTGCTACGAAAGGGTGTATTGTTTGTGTGACTTTTGCTTGTGCTAGTTTGGTTTTCATTTATACCAAGAAGATAATTAGCAAAGACGAGCATTGTGTTGTATTGATCATCATCCATATGGAAACAATAAAAGATATATTCATGATTGATTGCACATATTAGAAGGCATTTGAAAGTTTTTGGATTACATAAGGATTTGATTAAGAAAAGAATCATTTGAGGGAATTCTGTATTTGTGCTTGTTAGTGAAAGAACTCTCTCTCTCCCTTAGCTAGATGTTCATCGAAAGGAAATAAATTCTTATCATATTTGATGCACTCTTTGGGTCTGATTCATAATTCCATTTGTTTCACTTCCATGCACCCCTTTGCATAAAGAACATCCATAAAAATCAACGCTAATTAAAAGTTATCTAGAACTTTTTCTTTTCTAGGATCCTCCACCAACAGTAGACTAGGCTTAGTACTTTGGATTAGGGATGTGAGAATAACTCTCGAAAGTTTCTAAAACAAATAGTAGCATCCTGATTTAGGGAGAGTAAATCCAGTTATCGTATAAGTCTGCCTGGGATCCCCCTCTCACACAAGGGGTTACGCATGAGGTCGCATTCGGGTAAGCTACGGGGACTAACCCTCCGTGGTTTAACTGATTGTGGTGGTTGGATCGTATTATGGGGTTCACTTTGAGGTAAATCCACAATTACTGCATGGAAGCCTTTTAGTTGATTTCGGGCTTGATACCCTGCCCGTATGTTCGGATCAGACTGTCAATTGTTCCCTCCCAGGGGCCAACTGCGAATTGGTAACCTTAGTGGCCATAATCTTTAGGGTCTTACACAAGGTGACGGTGACAGGAAGTCTCACTGTACCTGGAGCAGACATTGGTCAAACTCACTCGGGCTCCTTGGAGGGTAAATCCACAATTACTGTGTGGAAGCTTGCACCAAGGCGTAGGTCTGTTAAGCAGGTCGCCATTGTAACTGTTCCATCCTATCCCCACCCCTTCTGGACTTGATCATGCGACATTGGATTTCATCACCAACTAGTACGGTCATCAAAAGAAGGTCTTGTTTGCTTGGTTGTGATTCTTAGATTTTTTAGAGTGTGTTGTTTCTTTTCGTTAGTTGGCCATAGATTTCTTTCACCAACTCTTTTCTGCCAACATCGACCCTCCACGCTGCTCATAGAGGCTACAGGGACTTCCTCCAGAGAATATGGAAGGAAACACCCCTTTACCCCCTCATTCTACGGAGGAATATCCTCAACAGAGCGAGGTTCATAATGCTACAACTTCTCAGGAAGAAGTTCCCATCCCTTTGGAGAATTTTCAAATTGTCTCAGAATCTCCGGAAGCTTATCGCATTTCGAAGGGATATGAACAAAAAATCCTCCACCTGAATTCCACTGGAGAATTTGTTGTCGTCAATCCTTCTGACATTCCAGCCGGGTCTTCTCAGAACCCTTTAGTCAATGACCCTTTTTGGACTGCGGACGTTGTTCGGAGCCCACCATGCTTGGTGCGAGATATTTATAGAACAAGAGAAGGTGTTGATGCATCTTTTTCCTATACTGTACCCCCAAATAACTTCACCGGTACTACCACTTTTACAGCCACACCAACCGTTAGTCTGAACATATCATCCGTTGGCCCAAGGCCTACGATTCCTCTCCAGACAGCCTATTCGACAATGGCCCCACACATTCAGACTATCCCTACTGGTAATGCGGTAGTTAATCAAGCCCCGATTGGCACACCTGTAACACCAAGACCTACACTCCCTTTTGGATTTAGGGCATTGAATGCTTCCGCTACCACCACTGCCCAAACTACTACCCAAATTGTATCGGGAAGTTCCATACCTATCCAACAACCCGGAGGGAATGGTCTTGATGGTCCTAACCCGATCGGTGGCACCGATCCATCACTGACATATGGCTTTCAGATCCCAGGAACTCTACCTCAAACTGGGGGGCATCCTCCCTCCGAAGGACAAATTCCATTCGGAGGGAACCCTAATGCTAGGGGGCATCTTCCCATCGAAGGACAAATTCCATTCAGGGGGCACCCTCATGCAGTGGGGCAGCCTCAATCCGGAGTACACCATCAACCACAAGGACAAAATGTGTCCACCGCACCCAACCTGTGGAGCGTCCCTTTTCAAGGAAATCCGCATACCTCCACGCGACAAAATGTTCAGACTCCGCAACAACCCCCTTATGGACAAATGACAAACCCACCCTATAATCCACAAAACCCATCCGGTTATCCTCTGCTCACAAATACTTCTCAAAACATCTCAAATCCTATGTACCTTGGTCAAAGCCAACCTCACATGAGAGGGCCCACGAGTTATAATTATCCACATAACCCAGTATTGGGCCCCACTGGTGTCCCTCTGCCACACTAGCATTAACCACAAGTTAACCAACAACTACCTTTTCTAGCCACCCTGGACCTTCCAGACTTGTCTCGGTTAACGAATGATCCCATTTATCATTCTCTGGTTTGGCCAGCTATTCCAGCTAAACTTCCTTCTGATATCCCAAAATTCGACGAGAAGCCTGGAGAAGACCCAAACAATCACGTCATGACCTTCCATTTGTGGTGTTCATCCAACTCCCTCATGGACGATTCGATTCGTTTACGTCTTTTCCAACAAACTCTCATGGGTTCCGCAGCGAAATGGTATATTGAATTACCACGTGCATCTTTTCACAACTTCAAATCCCTTGCCATGTCCTTCCTCGCACATTTTCAACTACCCATTCGATACGAGACGGGTACTGAACTATTAACCTCTCTTCATTAGACAACTTCCATACATATCTCCGATCATATCCATGAATGGAGACGACGATGAAGGCTCATCAAAGAGGTCATTCCTGACCAATTGTTAGTAGAATGGTTCACAAAATCACTATTACCCCAGATTGCTCGTGATGTTTCCATGGGTGGCGTAGTCACTGAGGAAGAAGCCATCGCTCGGGCTCAATACTTGGACTTAGTCTATTCACAATCTGGTACTCTATACGAGTTGATACCAAACGCTACCCGTGCCACTAACGATCCATACAAACCATCGACTGCTTCGCATGCATATGGAGTTATCGGCGCCGTAAAAAATCAATCTACTACCCAGTTTACTGGAACAATCCGGCGGCCCACTTCCACAGCTGCCCCCAGTTCGACTGCACCCTCTTCTACCCCACCTCAAACTCAGGTCTCTGATGTGAATGCGGTCCAGTCAACGCCTTCACAACAGCTTGGGGGCAAGAATAAAGTGAGAAACAAACCAAAGAAGAACAACAACAATGAGCAACCCAAGACCCAACCGCAAACCCCTGCTGTCAGAAAACAACCAAAACTAAAACCAAAATTCCCATGTCTCATTTGTGGTGACGATCACTACACTCAAGACTGCCCACATCGTGATGAAGTGGCCAAAATTTTCAAGGCAAATTCACAACCCGCTGTGCTCACTTAGCCTTTTCCGCAGCAACAATATTTGGTTGCGCAAACCCCCACACCGGGGGGCAGTTCCAACCAACCCCATGATGAGGCCTCGACAAGTTCCCACATTTACATGTTTAACAGAGTTAATCCAACAACTCGCTCTATGACGTATGAAACGCCAGTTAAAACTGACAAGCCGAAGATTGCTAACAGTTCTGCCTCAGACCCGTTACCATCCTCTACCAATACTCCATCTGTTAGCCCTCCATCCGGGCCACTCCAGATTGAGAAACCATCTTTTGACTCTATCCTACGCCCTCCTAAGAGAACCATCCAAAAATCCACATTTAATCCTAATTCACGGGTTGCCCAAAACTACAATATCGTAGAAGATTTGGCCCAAGTCCCATGTGCCATGTCCGCCTTGGAAGTTCTACAACACTGTCCCAACCAACGTAGAACACTCTTAGCCGCTATTGGCGCTTTCGACCTAGAGTCATCAAACTACCTCATGTTTAATCTGGACGATCATCAACCGCGACTCTCCCACCAGCTAGCATTCCAAATCGATGTGGTTGTTCACAATCAACAAATCCACCGGACTATCCTAGATGAGGGAGCCTCCACCTGTGTCATGTCTCTAGCCTGTTGGAAAGGCTTAAAATCACCCACCCTTAACAAATCTGCTACCATGTTACGTGCCTTCGATGGATGAGGTTTTCATCTTCATGTATTATTACAATCCTTAGCCGTTCAGTTGGGCGGAAAAATTGTTACCGTTGACGTCGAGGTGGTCAATGCCCCCCTTGATTACAACCTACTACTTGGAAGAAGTTGGTTTTACGCGATGATCGTTGTCGCTTCGTTGGTGTTTCGATGTGTACAATTCCCCCATCAAGGCAAAATTGTTACCATTGATCAACTTGATTTTTGCACACCCGACGCTCGCATCCCTGCTACCAACAACATTCCTTTTCTGGGAGACCACCCGGTTACATATGAAAGCATTGGTGTTGTCTTATTGAAAGATTCTAGCCTCATGGGTACCTTCCCTACACCACTTCCACCTACTGCACATCATATTGCCACCGTCAATATGATCTCAACTTTGCCTTATCAATCCTTGGAATCATATGACCCTTGGATTGTGCCTAGTCCTTTGGAATTCGATGTGCTCGGTGACACAATGCCATTGAGCCCAGCCGAGGCCGCATACATAGCTATTCAATCTACCTCTCCCTTTCCAAATGATTCACATTCATTGGCACCCGATACTTATTCAGTGCCATCTTGGTTATATTCCCTATCATCTGTCGTCGATTACATTTCCCACATTTTTCCTTCGGATGAATCTATCATGGAAATGTTTAGCATCGACGATTTTCCATGGGATGACAACCACCATCGATCCTCTTTTCTTTCACCTTTGGAAGAAATCCAAGACATATGATCTGCCTTCCCCCCTGATGTTACCAAAGCTCTGTAATCTCCTATCCTCACGACAGATACTCTCTCTGAGGGGAACATGGGTAACATCTCTACCACAGCCACGATTGACATTTCAATCAAAGAAGGTGTCGTGGAAAACATCAACCTTGGTGCTAATTGCACACCCGATGAAGTGGTCTCTTACACCGCTTTATTCAAGGAATTCCACGATGTCTTCGCATGGAATTATGAGGAAATGCCAGGGATCGATCCTTCGATCGCCGTACACGAAATCAAAACTTACCCTAACGCGAAACCAGTTCGGCAAAAGATTCGCCCGGTTCATCCCAAGAAAGTTGCAGCTATAAAGGAAGAAGTTGAAAAGATTCTAAAATCTAGCTTTATCTATCCTGTCCCTTTAACCGAATGGGTCTCCAACCTCATTCCGGTCGCTAAGAAACAAGGGACCATCCATGTTTGTGTTGACTATCGAGACCTCAACAAAGCTTGTCCTAAGGAAAACTACCCTACGTCCTTTATCAATCAAATCATCGATAACTGCGTCGGGAGCGTAATCTTCTCTTTCATGGATGGATTTTTTGGATATAACTAGATTTAAATCTTGCCTACAGATCAACACAAGACAGCCTTCATCTTCCCTTGGGGAACTTTCGCCTACCGAAAGCTACCTTTTGGCCTTAAAAATGTTGGAGCCACTTTCCAGCGAGCCATGTCATACGCTTTTCATGATATCAAACATATAGCAGAACCGTATCTTGACAATCTACCCGCACATTCGTTAAATCGATCCGATCACATTGATCACTTACGTGTGATTTTTCTGCAATGCAGGTTCTACCGTATTCGCCTGAACCCACATAAATGCATTTTCACTGTCGAATCCGGTCGACTCCTCAGTTTCATTGTCTCCAAAGATTGGATCAGGGTGGACCCCTTAAAGATCAAGGCCATCTTAGCCTTACCTCCACCCACCAATTTAACCCAACTCCAAAGTTTGCAAGGCAAAGAAAACTTTCTTCGTCGTTTCATCTGCAATTATGCCGAGATCACTAAAGGATTTATGCGGTTATTGCAAAAGAACATCTCTTTCATCTGGGGTGATGCAGCTCAATGGTCATTCGATGCTCTCAAGCATGCTTTGACCCATGCACCTTTGTTACATCCACCTGAATATACAAAGGATTATATCCTTTACTTGGCCGCTTCTACTTCCACCATCGCAATGGTGTTAGTCCAAGAAGACTCCAACGACGAAAAACATGTGATTTACTATCTGAGCAAGAGTTTATCTGGACCCGAACTCAGATATTCACATGTTGAGAAACTGGCTCTGGCAGCTATCATCGCTATCCAAAGGTTCCACCATTACATCTTATTATGAACCACCACGGTAATCGTAGAATACAACCCCATGTACCATGTCCTGACACGTCAAGTACTTGGGGGAAAATATTCGAAATGGATCATTATTCTTCAAGAATTCGATCTTTAGTTTACGAAGGTGAAAGCCAAAAAATACCTGGTGTTTGTCGAGCTCATCCTTGCTTTCCCTCGTGGCGATGAAAACATCGAACCTAGAGAGTCTCTACCTGATGAATCTCTCTTCCTCATCAACACCTCTGATCCTTGGTATGGAGACATTCTCCTCTACCTTCAAACACAACGTTTTCAGCCCAACATCTCTTGTGAAGAGTGTCGATGCATTCGTCACCACTCTCACCATTATCTCATCCTCGACGACACTTTATATCACCGTGGTATCGACACCATCCTTCGGCGATGTTTGAGTCACGAGGAGGTTGAACGTGTTTTGAATGATTGTCACCTTGACGCCTGTGGTGGTCACCTTTCCGGTATGGCCATAGCCCAAAAAATCCTACGTGCTAGCTACTTTTGGCCCTCGATTTTCAAATATTGTATCGAGGCTATCAAGAAATGCCCACCCTGCCAAATCTTTAACAAGAAGGCACGCACCCACCCTATGACGCTGCACCCAATTATCTCCATCAACCCCTTTTCCAAATGGGGCATTGATTTCATGCAGTGTAAGCCTACCTCAGCCGGGGGGCAAGGTTACATCATCATCGTCATCGATTAATTCACCAAATGGGCTGAGGCTATGCCTACCTTCCTGAATGATGGTCATACTACAACTCTTTTTCTCTTCAACCACATCATAACTCATTTTGGTGTACCACATGCCATTGTCATTGACCATGGTGCGCACTTCAAAAACCAGATGATGAGCGAGTTACATGTCAAATTGGGTTTTCGCCATGAAAACTCGTCCCCTTACTACCCTCAAGTGAATGAACAAGTTGAAGCTATCAACAAAGTCCTAAAAACCATGATCCAATGCATGGTAGGGGAAAACAAAACATCGTGGAATCTACAACTGTTCTCCGCTCTCTGGGCCTACCGCACCTCTGTGAAAAATTCAACTGGATTCACTCCCTTCCAGTTGGTCTATGGCATTGAAGCCGTCCTACCAGTCGAGTGTGAGATTCCATCACTCAAACTGAAAGTAGAACTCCTGCCCCATACTTCTGCTGAAGAAGAACGATTTTTTTATCTATCCAAACTGGACGAAACGCATCGTGATGCTGCTCTCGCCAATGAGGCACACCAAAAAAAAAATAAAAGTCAATATGACAAATCTGTCCACCCTCGGAATTTTGTGGAAGGAGACTTAGTCCTTGTTTACGACCAAGCTCATGATAAATTGGGGACAAGAAAGTTAGAACCCATGTGACATGGTCCCTACATCGTGAAGCGTGTCCTACATAAAGGTGCCTACGAATTAGTTGATCATGACGGAATCTCCCTAGGAGAGCCCCAAAACGGGCTTTACCTTAAGAAGTATTATGCCTAGATCACCTAGCATTTGTACTTTGTACATTATTGTATTTAGTTTTGGTGTGTCTATTTTCTTTCGCGTGCTCGAGTCTTTACCATTGCCACTTATGATTGTGCCTATGTTTTCATGCGCAGATGACGTCTCTTTTTTGGGTTCACGGATGGCGCTAGCCGACATACCCGTAACATTGCTTCAGCAGCTTGGGTTATTTACCAATTTGACCAGGTGGTGAGTTCAAGAGGCATTTGTTTAGGACCAACAACCAACAATATGGCAGAATATCATGTTGTCATTGGAATACTGACCCAAGCTTCCTCTCTAGGTATTTCTCGCATCATTATTTACTTAGACTCCCAGCTGGTGGTTTTCCAACTCAACCGCATCTACGCTATCCGTAGTCCTATCCTGCTATGCCTACACTTGCAAGTTCGTCGTCTCAAACAAATGTTCGATTACATCGAATATAGACACATTCCGAGAGAACTTAATAGTGTTTCGGATTCATTAGCTAATTATATCATGGATCGGTATCTTGCCCACATATAAGATTTAAGGAAAACAAAATTGTACATTGCATGTAAATTAAAACACATCATAGACATCATCATGTACAAATCATTGGCATAATAAAAACTTGAAACTGTATATATATATATATATATATATGGCGTGACTGAAATGTTTGTATTACATCAAAAAGTGTGTAAGAGAGAAAAATATTGGGTCCATCCACCCATACAACATCGCCTGACAAGGCATACAATAAACATGATCACGAGGAGACTCTAATCTCCCCGCACTGCGTTGTGCTGTGAGTAACATACTACTACACGCACTACATGCCTCAACAGAGAATTGATATTCTTCGGCACCCCTACAGTGTGCCGCTGCAAATGCAAAGGCACATCCCCCCTCCGCAGAGGAGGGATACCCATCGTAAGGCCTTGGAGGTTCCTCTCAACCTCCCGGAGACCCGCCACCGGTACTGCTGGGTCTGTTGCAGCTGGGGTGCCTCCACGAAGCCCTGGTACTGGTATATCAGCTGGGTACACTGCTCCCTTGTATGCATGTTGAAAACAAAAACATTTGTTAACACTCTTTTACATACCCAAAAAAATACATATACATCAAAAACTTAAAAAAAAAAAAAAAAACTAGACAAGGTATGGCTTAGTCTCTTACCTGACTCATCCCAATCTTCTCCCGCAGGCAAAATCAAGTCCATACTCCCACGGAAGTCTACATTGGCATATGGGAAGTCCTCAATCCAGAGGTACTTCCGTCTCAACCAGGCAAAGAAATCACCAGTAAAGTGGAACTCTGACTCCGAAACTAGTCTTCGAGACAGACTAGTCCACCTCTCCATCCGAGGTTCGTCCACTGGTCGTATTGCCAGTGCTATCCGAGGCTGCATCTGAAGGATGCACTCTAAGAAAAACGAGACTAAAAATGAGCCATAGTCGAACTGCTTCTGACCAGTCCTGCACCGTGAGATCTGTTCCTTCACATTCTGAAGGAACGCTGCACTCCAATTGAATAGTGTTGGTTCTAAACACTGAACACCATAGGCCACCTGTGATCTTGATGCCAAATGAGCACTAGTGATACCGGTCACGATTGTGATAGAAAATAATATAGATCGAAGAGGCAGATCTCGTATATCCTTGATAGGGATCCTGCCCCCTACCAACCTTGCTATCGGAACGCAGTGGCGTGCCAGATACACGTCCACCTACTCAGGTAACGCCCTCTGCCTAGTAAAGGATATAGGGACCCCTCTTTTCGAGAGGTTGGTCAAAAAGTGCACATCTTCCAACTCAATGTTAGGATTTGTGTACCAATAACGAATCCCTGTTCTGCAACATCCCAAAGGCCAATCATGTGCTCAAGCAGTAGAATCTCTCTCTTCATTTTTTGTAATTTAAAAAACTTGAGAAAGCCACAGGCCCGCAAAGAGGCCCGTGTACGAGGACTCCGTAGAGCGGATAAATCATCCGTCTCGTGTTCCCTCTCTTTCCATTCAATCATGATTTCCAAAGACACCTACAAAACAAAAAAATCAAGAATTTCATTATTCCTCACGTTTTTGTAATTTCGGCAATTTTCAAAAGAATTTCAAAACATGAAACAAAGTGCCCATGTCATCTAAAAGAAACCAATCACTCTTTTCGACCACCACAGCCTTTAATATTTTCCAAATAATGATTAAAACGTGTTAAAAATGTAAATCGACTTAGGGGGCTGCGTGGGCAATTGGGGGGGATTTTTATGAGTTTCTTTTGCTAAAATGTTCAGTCCAATCGATTTCAAGGGTGTAGACATCCTTAAAACCCTTTTTTAATACAGTTTCGTAAAAGAATCCCCCTATTTTATCAAATTTTAAAGGGAGGTCGATTTGGTTCAAAGAGGGGCAACCTAGGGCTTTGTGTTTTAAATAAATAATGCCATGAAAATCAATTTGAAACCATGTAATTGAAAGAGAAAAGGATGAACACCTACCTGGTTT
>JZKD02S1885436.1:491283-509268 GCA_000966675.3 Picea glauca
AATAGGGAGATTTCTTTCCTGTGATTTAATTCAGAGCTTCAGTTCACTTCAGCAAGTATAGATAGAATGATTTCTTTACTACAACACTAAGTGCTTTTGGAATTGAGCATATATAATGTGTGTCTATCTTTGAAACAAAAGACTTCCCTGGGTTGATAATTTATGTTTCACTTGGTTGTTTGAAATTAATTAAGCAATTATAGTGACCAACAATAAACAGGCTCTATGATGGTGGAAAGGGGGAAGGAAGAATTGAATGCATGAAACTTATGATCTTGGAGGAAGCTCACAGTTAGCCAAAAGAGAGTGATCAGTGAAGCTGTTGTTATCCAGGTTGTGGAGCTTTCAGGCAAGGGTTAGATGAAGGGGACTTGATGAAGCTGTCGCATTCGCATCTACGATTGTAATTACGACTGTCGTTATTCTCATCAATATGACACACTTGGCCTGTTAATTTCTAGTTTGTGTCTAATATCACATGAACTTATCACTAGTTGGTAGATTTGTTTTCAAGCTAATATCAAAAGAGTAGGAAGCAGTTGTATCTTGTCTTGTCTGCAGAACTCAGCGAGGAGCAAAGAATTGGAGCGCAACTCAGAGTGTGCAGGGACAAGCGTCGATTAAAAGGTACTTTTGTCATCCTTCCTTCTCATGTGTTAGTTTAGATGGATTTGAAAGGAATTCATTGTCCATGATAAGCATTTTTCTGTCTAGGGTTAAGGTCAAGCTCTAGAGGTGATCTACCTGTCCACAGGGAGATTTTCCTACAACAACCTGCACAACATACATGTTAGTAATAATACTAAAGAGAAGTTGGAAAAAGGAAAAAGCAATATAAACAAATGCAAAGGGAAGGAATTAAACTATGTTATATACTACTCTACATGCATTTTAAATGGTCCTTGTTATCCCTAGAAATAATCTAATAGTTATGTGATTTGATTGAGTTATATGAAGTGGTGATTTATGTTGTAGCATAAGTTTGATATGGGTCTCCCTATTGGTTTTAGTGGGTGATGGTTTCAATACATGGTTTAATTAATTGAGTTAATGAGAAGCTTGTTGGCATGTACTAAGGAATTAATGAACTAGGGATGGAGGTGACATGCATTTACTGCACATCACCTTTACTCCTTCCACTAGCCACCACCCTAGTTGGGCTATTGTTCAACTATGTTTGTTGTGGTTATGCTCTGAATTTCAAGCAGAGGGAGAACCGCTCGGCCAAATCACGTTTTAAGGTGATTTTGATTACATGTATGTCTTTTTTTTGCCATCCATGGGTCTCCTCTAGTTATGAAATAGATATTGGCTAGGATGTATGGGTTTTTTCTTTTCTTAAGTATGGAAACTGTGTTAAATTGTGATTTTTGGCATGAATTGTTGGTGGCTTTCACTGCAATAATGTTTGGAGTCACAATGTTTTTGGTCATCCTGAGTGTTAGCATCCATAGAGGCTCTCTGTCATGCTTATTGGTTTTAGTTGGAGGGTTTCGTTGGTCTAGAATGGTTGGTTGTCTTCACACATTCGTATCCCATACCTAGTCTTGGATTTTATGGGGTTTAATGGGTTTGAAAAGCCTTCCATCACTGTGCATTATTCACTATGGGCATTGGGGGTTGTTCTTCCTACTATTGGTCGTACAGTGGGTTATGTTGCTTCTTCCTGTCTCTACTCTATCTCAATGTTGTTAGTTGGTTTCCTGGGAGAGCCATGAGGGTTATACCCTACATGTGATAAGTATCGTTACAAGGCCCAAATAGAGCCTTTCTCTTTTGTTCATACCTTCTATTGTCATGGGATTTGTCTCCCTGTCCACGAAGTCAATTGTGGTATTTCCTGTGTGTGAACCATTGCTCTCAGAGGTTTTCACCATCAAGAAGAGTCGACTCTAGCCACAATGTGTTGGTCCACAAAGAAAACCCTTGATTCCTCAAGTATGAGTGTTGATAGAGGAGTTGTTATGGAATGTCGAGTGTATTGTTGGTATTTATGGATTGGTGGTGTATTGTCGACAAAGTGGATTACTGGCTCACCTCGTTGATTATGTGACAATGATGTTTGTTTTGGTATCTAGTCACTACAATTGTTATTATAATTGGATGAATAAGATCAGCATGGTTAATGGGATGAATTATTAAATCAAATACACAGTCATTGTCCTTGTGTTTATTGAATTGATAACCCAACACTATTTTTAATTGATTAATTCACAGCATTGCTTCATGCGTGATGCGGTGGTATGTGTGGCGTTCCTACAACATGTTAGGTCAGGTTGTTGATTATTATGACCGAGTGTTTTAATTTCCATGGGAGTATTGCGGGTGGCTATGGTATGGTCATCCATTGTGTATGCTATGGATATTTTTGGTTGTGCCCCCAGAGATAGTCATAGAATTTTTAAACATGGCTTTGTTGCAATTTGATTATTTATGTTGTTGGATAGCCCAACATTTTTGGTTGTCGATTATTATGACTGAGTGTTTTAATTTCCATGGGATTATTGCAATAGTGGTGTCTATGGTATGGCCATCCACTGTGTATGCTATGGATATTTTTGGTTGCGCCCGCAGAGATAATCATAGAATTTTTAAACATGGCTTTGTTGCAATTTGATTATTTATGTTGTTGGATAGCCCAACATTTTGAATGTTTAGAGTCAAAGAAAATTGGACCTGTATAGTCACAGAAATACACTTGTGTTTTGTCGAATGGTTGTGTATTTCACATCATAGCGTGAGTTGAAGTGGTGATTTTTTATCTGTGTGTTTAAATGACAAGTCAGGATCTTTGCAAGTTAAATATGGATCATTGTGTTGACTGTCTACTATGTATGTTTAATGAATATCATCAACAGTGATAAGAACAGGTGCTATGACAGTATAACCTCATTGCAATTTAATTATTAAATGAATTAAAAGACAAAATCAAGCACAATTTTTATGTATGTATTTGATGTTTGAAATAATTCGTGAGCAGTGGTTGATTTTGATGTTGAACATAGTGGAAATAAGTGATTGTTTATGCATTTGTGAATTGTTTGGAAGTATTAAATGGATAAATGAAAGGAAAAAAGCTCCTCTACAGACTGTTGTGGAATGCATGTTGTCTTGTTTGGTGACATTGTGTTAAATATTTGATTACAAGCAGGGAGCAAGTTAACGCAAAGGATTGCCTGAAATGTACACAGTAATTGTTTGGGGTCTATGTGGTCATTTGGTTGGTATGTTTCCTTTAACATAATGGTTTTATGGATCACTTAATTAATTTTATGAACATTAATCACTCTCTTTCCCTACCATTATTTCTCTTTCCGCTAATTACAACCCCCTTGCCCTCCCACATTCATTTTTCACTCCCTATTTTAAAATTTAATTACAGTCAAGAAGAATTTTGTGTTGAAGTAGTTTAGTGTCACATTTTCTCAATTGGATTACAATTTGGTTTTCATTACATTTCATTGATTGTGTTTTTTTAGCATTAACTATGGTTCTTTTCCCCCTCACTTAATCATTTTTCGCTAAATACAAGCCCCTCACATATCCCAAGACCTTGTTTTCACCCCCTGCTCATTGACAACAGTTAAACAATTTATATGGATTGGATTGCATGAGCCTGATATGTTGTTGAGCCAAAATCTATTTCATATTTTTAAAGAGTTATCATGTATGGTTGTTTAAAGGACTATTTGCTAATCGATCATGCATGTAGGAATGAGTTTTTTCAGCCAAGGTAGCCATGGCAGAGGAAACCAAGGGAGGGATCAATGGAACAGAGGGACAAGAAGGCCAAGGTTATCCATGCACTTTGATGCTGACTCGCAAGTGCTAGGCCAATTGTTTCAGGTCATATTTTTCAATTGGATTGGGAAAGGAATCATCCAACCTAGGCCTGAAAGGCCTCCTTTCCAAGCTCCACAAGCCCCTAGTATTCTCGTGCCCCCTCAAGTCTCATTGCAACCCAAGGTTCCCGAAAACGATGGATGGCAAGAGATTGTCCACCCAGTAGTCTCCCAACATTGTGTCTGGCCCAATTTGTCCTTGCCTTCTCCCCTTCCTATTAACCAGATTGCCCAATATGTATCTTTCCACTCACCAGTTCAGTCCTCTCATGCTAGAAAAAGGTTGAAAACCAAGGCCCACCATGCCCTTGACAAAGGAAAAGCCACTGCTACCCCTTCCTCTCCCTCCAATGGTTGTGACAAATCCATGTCTTCACGGATGCATTTGAGGGAAGATTGTTCTCACATGATCAACGAGATTAGGCCTAAAGGCTCATCGCAGCCAAAGGAAAATTCAGGAAAATCAAAGGCTGACAACAACAATCAAGGAAATATTGCATCTCAAAGTGGGAAATATGGCTTTTGAGTTTTTATTTTATCTATTGTTGATGACAGTTGACTTCAAAAGTTTTTGGTCAACATGTTTTATTTTTTTGATATATGAGTAATGCATTTTTGAAAACAATGTCAATTATAAATGAGATAAATTGTCAAATGTGCATGTGATAATGGGAGTCACAAGGAGAGATGTTCTTGTGTAATTGACTAGTTATGTTATAATTGTTAAGAGCTAAATGGGAGTCACAAGGGTTCCCACCTACTAGTTATTATTTATTTATAATCCTTATTATGATTATTACTTTTCCCCCTAACTAAAAAGTTGGTTGAATCTTTAGTTAACTTAACTAATGAGGTGGTTCAACTACCTCAACCAATTCTAATTTGATTAAAGGAAAAATGAAAGGGAGGAACAAGGAGAGGATAGAAGGAGAAGCATACTAGGGTTTTCTCTTTGATATGATGTTGAGATAGTTCAGTTTTCATTCATTCCTTAATTTATCACAAGCCTAATTCTCTTTTACGATAGAAGAGACTTATTGTAAACAACAACATTCAAGGTTGAATTACATCATTTAGACACTTGTTTTTAAAAGGTGGTGATCCATCTTTGATAGTCTGTGTAGACTTGTCTGTTTGTGAATTAGTTTTCATGACTGACAAAGGCTATTGTACAGATTCGAGTGTGAAACAATGTGTGGCAAGCTGATCTAAGTTTGACTTTGGTTCGAAATTTCTGTATGAGATTTTGTAAAGAAAATGACTCTTTGATGAATTGAAATGAAATAAAGGAATTCTTTATGTCTCATCTGTCTTGATTATCATATTTTTGTCTTACTTGTATCTTTAAACTTGTTTTCAACAACTATTATATTCAGAAAATCATATTAAAATGAATTTTCTAGCAAGCTTTTAATTGTGAAAAGTCTAGCCTAAGCACTTGTAATGGATACTTGTGAGTTAGGATTCTATTTTTGATGGCTATAAACCTAGGGTGACATTGCCATCTATTTTTCTTTAGCCAAGAAGAATCTAAAAAATGCTTGAGTAAGATCATTTCATATCTTTTCCTCAACATTTATTTGGTGACCATACTGGGGAGATCTTCGATATCTCTCTGGTTAATTATTATACTCGATTTTCATCGATACATATTTTTTCTGATATTGATTCTTTGACTGTTTTATTTCTTAATGACTATGCTTTTTGCAAGGCAGCCCAATATCGAGTTGAGTCTCCAATACCAAACCAACATTGCTTTGAACCTGTTTAACACCATTTTGGACACTGCCAATACTCATGTTGAGCTTAACCACTCTTAGGCAGCAATTGAATGAGATATTAGTGGACGATAAAGTTGGGAAGCTAGACGTAGACAACCTAGAAATAAACAATAGCTTTCATGTTTATTAAGTCTTGACCTTTCTTTCATGTCCTGGGACTCTCGTGCTTCTATAATAAGAAGAGGCTTATCACTGGAAATCAATCGTATTTATGAAATAGGAAGAAGGAACATAGTGTTATCTTCCCAAAAAAGTGCTCTAAGGAGAACCTTGTCTGATTCATCCATATCATCTCTCTTTCCCTCATCTATCATCCACAAGATGGCATCTAGTGGTGGTTTTGGTGGCACTGGAAGTGATTCATCCTATCAGTATTCATCTTCATCAGTGATTGGTATCTTATATAGCCACCATGTCCCTATCCAATCTACCACAAATCCCACCAAAGTCATTAAAAATTATGGGATTTTCCAGTATGAATATGACGCCACAACCACACCATGGCATGTGTCCTCTCCTCTTAACTTAACACCTGCTACTTCTCCACTTCCTAAATTTAAAGAGCAACTTCCTAGGTTTTTAGGAAATAACATTGTGACTACAAATGAACACCTGGTGGCATTTTCTAATGCTTATCATAACATAGGAGCCAATGACAATGATACTTCCATGCGCTTATTCGTCAATTCCTTCAAAGGAAAGGAAAGGCTAATTTATTTGACCATCCTCCTAAGATTCTGTCTACTTGGGAGGATTTAATCTATTAGTTCCGATCCAATTATGGGAAATCTAAAAGCCCGACTGAGAAGTTAAGGGAATACAATAACATCACCTATAAGGATGGTGAGACCATCAAGTCTTTCAAATTGTGTTTCACCAAGTTATACAATCAAATCCCTAAACTTATCCGCCCTCAGAACCAAGAAAATTTCATGCATTACTACAATGCATTACCTTCCCCCTACTGTCATAGGCTCGAGGAAAAATCCATTGATAATCTCGATTCCGCTCTACATGCTTTTTTAGAGCATGAACAATGATTTGAAATAACCGGTCTTCCCAAGGGACAGTCGGTTAGACAGACATACATGTCCTCCCTTTTATAGCTAGTACAAGACATGAACAATCGTATGATATCATATGAGTAGAAAGGAATTGTCTCCCCTCTCATCCCTGGAGCTTCATTCTCTTCTGCACCCCCCTTTAGAAATCTGGTTGAAAATAATTTTCAGCCTAAAGCTATCTTGCCTCGAAATTGGTGTAAATTTTGTGAGGAACACCACAAGGAAACCACGTGCGAGGTAAAGAATAGTGCCAGAGATAATATCTTTGGTAAGATACCAGAAGCTACCATCCTAGTCCTAGATTTTGTAGAGCCAGAAGACGTCATGGTTATCAAAACTAGGAACAAAGCCTATGCTCGCAAGGGAAAATATGAGCCTCCCCACAGATCTTCTAGCCCAAGCTCATCCTCACCTGCTACTACTGTCTAGGTCCCTAAATTTCCCGAGAGTCAAGGAATTACTCCCCCTCTCCCCTGTTACAAATACAATATCTTGAATTAGTTGGCCAACATAAAAGAAGATGCAACCCTTCTAGACATGGTTGTCACCCCTGAACAACAGATGCATCTGAAACAATTCATGGAAGGAAAATATTCCGTTATAGCCAATATTTCCGAAGAGGTAAACAAAGAGGATTATTTTGTAAATAAAATAGGTGTACACAACTTTAGATATCCTATAAAAATCCCCCCTTTTTATATTTCTATAAATATTATGGATAAGATTGCCCATTGTTGCCTCATTGATGGAGGTTCGGGCCCAAGTGTGATGTCGAATATTATTGTGTAAGAGCTAGGTTTTTCTTGTACAAATGAAAACACCAAAAGCATGCTCTCCTATAATAGTCTACAACAAACAAACATAGGAAAGATTAAGGATGTGACTTTGGTTTTATGCGCTCATCTTGAAATAAGGACAACCCTCATCATTAAGGTAATTGATATGCATGTAAGAAATTACTCAATTATCTTGGGAAGATATAGGAAAGCCTTAACAAGTGGGTACCTCTCACTCGAAAAGACCCATTTATCTGTGCCTCAGAATCGTAAGAAAATTATAGTCCTTAGAGAGAGAAGGATTTCACCCTACATAGAGAGTGTTCCCCAATCTAGTGTAAACTATATTGAAGAGGACCTAAGAGTATATTCCATCTTTCCTGAGGAGGATAATATTCCTTTGGAACAAATCGATTTAGATGATGATATGTGGCACATGCATTTTGATGATTCATGCTCTAATGAAGGTAATGGGGTTGGCATTATCTTGGTTTCCCCTATACGGAAAAATCATAATTTGTCTTGCAAGTTAGAGTTTGCTTGCACAAACAATATCACTGAATTTGAAGCTTTATTATTAGGCATTGAAAATTCCCTTAATATTGGTTGTGGTCACCTTTAAGTTTTTGGAGATTCTGAGCTTGTTGTGAACCTGACACGTAAGATATGCTCTCCTAGCAACAAGCTGATGGAACAATATACCCAAACTGTTTGGGCTCTTATATCTAACCTTTTATCTTTCAACATCACTCATGTTAAGAGGGATTTGAATTCAATGGCTGATCGGTTAGCCGTCTTTGCAGCTTCCCCTAACAAAAAACTTTTTCCTCGCATGACTGATTGTTCTTTTCAATCCCTATATTTTCCATATATCCCTGATAATGTAGAATTTTGGTAGGCCCTCCCTAACGATGAGAGCATTTGTGCTTTCATTCAAGATGAAACACTTAATTCTGAGGAAATTATATCCATAGAAAATAATAATATTCCTAAGGGCTTGACCCCTCTTATGGGTTCGTTTTCATCGAGTGTTGTAGTCAATAAAGAAAAATAGAAAGAAGAGGAGTTACAAAGGAAGGTGGGTGAAACCATGTCCTAGAATATTGGGGCACTCAAATCCTCGAAGAATGTTAAAATAAATACCCAATGTTCTGATAAAGAAGAAATGAGGTTTTCCAAGCTACTTGGTGGATTTCAAAAGGTTTTTTCTTGGTATTATAAGGATCTTCGTGGTTTTGATCTTGGTCTTACACGACATGTTATCCCCATCAAGGAAGGCATGAAAACAGCTAGGAAAAAACAAATACCTATTAACTTTGCATTCAAAACAACTTTTTAAAGGGAATTGGAAAATTTCTTAAGGGCTAGGATTATCTTTTCATTCCACCCTAAATGGGTTTCCAATTGGGGACTTTTTTTGAAGACCACTGATCATATTAGAACTTGCATAAATTTACGCACTTTCAATCAATTTTTTATGAGAAATTATTTTCCTCCTCTCAATATGGAAATGATTCTGCAACATGTTGTAGAGTCACAGTTGAAGCCCTTACTTGACAGTGTTTTGGGTTGCAGGAAAATCAAAGAAAAAGGGGGAAATGATTACAAAACCACCTTGATCTTAGATTGGGGTACCATGACTTATAATAAAAAAAAATTATGTCCTAACTGACACAAATATAGCTTTTAAAAGACCTATACACACAACTTTTGATGAATTGGTCAATATCCATCTTTATCTTGATGATCTAGTTATGTGCATCAAAGGGATGATAATTACCTTAGAGTTCCAAGTGTTATTTTTGGATCCTTTCAAAATTTCTTTTGTCCTAGATACTAAATTTTACATTCTAAAATATCTACAGGAGCAATCATTTTCCTACAACACTAACGGTTCTCATTTGAAAAATTATAAGGGACCAACATGAAAAGTTATAATGTTGTTTGGATTTTTTCTATAATAGTATCCTAGCTTTGCTTTCATTTTTGTGCTTCTCTTTTCCTTTTTATAGTAGTTTTACTTTTGTTTGTTGCGTTAAAAATTTCCTTGTTGCTTTTTCATTTCTGTCTTTTATTGCTACTTTTTTAATTTCTGCATTTTTTTACTTCTGTCATGATTTTGTTTCCTATCATCTTTTAGTTAATTTGGTCAAAATAGGATGCTAGATCAATTCTGCCACAGTGACACTCCTGCAAAGCATTGCTAGTCAATAACAATCAAGCTTACACAACTGTTACGATGTTTCCTCTGAAGGAACCCTTGAAATTGTTACATATTTCCACTGTTGTCTTATAAAGAATCGGTTATCTCTCGCTTGTTCTTTCCATTTCTTCATCCATTGAGATTTTTTAAGAGAAAGTCTAATTTTCTTTTTCCTTGAAGTTAAGAGAAGATTTTGGTTGAAGGATTATTCATATAGTGGTAAAACCCCTCATACTTGACACTTTTCATGAGTTATTCCCAAATTCATGGTCATTTTTCCATTAAATCCACTCACTTCCCCCTGTTTCACAATCTTCCTGGTTATATCTCCTTGATCTGTTTTTATTGGTCTACGAAACCATGATTTCTAAGTTCTAAATCTGTGAAAAACAAATTTCCCTGTGGAGTCACCAGTTTGTTGATGATTAAAATCGCAATGAAGTTTTGCTCGCAAAGTGTTGCTAAAATCCTATTATTATAAAAGCTAAATAAAACTAGAAGGTGGGATCCCCTTGTAGATTGGAGATAATATCTGGCTCTTATTTTATGTTTGTGCCACTGTTCGACACTACTTACATGGTTGATGAGATATTATTGGTGATGGATTGGGCTTATTATGTGTTGGTTCTATGTGTGACAAGTGAATGTTGGGTAAAGCATGCTATGTTTTTTTCTGAGCTCTAATTGCATGTTACGATTGCCTATGTTATCCATTCTACTATTGCTATATGTTCCTGGACTCATTACTTTGAAACCTTCACAACATACATGTTAGTAATAATACTAAAGAGCAGTTGTAAAAAGGAAAAATAAATATAAACAAATGCAAAGGGAAGGAATTAAAATATTCTATATACTACTCTACATGCATTTTAAATGGTCGTTGTTAGCCCTAGCAATAAGCTAATAGTTATGTGATTTGATTGAGTTATATGAAGTGGTGATTTATGTTATAGCATAATTTTTATATGGGTTGTGCTATTGGTTTTAGTGGGTGATGGTTTCGATACATGGTTTAATTAATTGAGTTAATGAGAAGCTTGTTGGTGTGTACTAAGGAATTAATGGACTAGGGATGGAGGCTACGTGTATTTACTGCACATCACCCTTACTCCTTCCACTGGCCACCACACTAGTCAGGATATTGTTCAACTATGTTTGTTGTGGCTATGCTCCGACTTTCAAGTAGATGGAGAACCGCTCATCCAAATCACGTTTTAAGGTGTTTTTATTACATGTATGTCTTTTTTTTTCCATCCATGAGTTTTCTCTGGTTATGAAATAGATATTGGCTCAGATGTATGGGTTTGCGCTTTCCTTAAGTATGGAAACTGTGTTAAATTGTGATTTTTGGCATGAATCATTGGTGGCTTTCACTGCAATAATGTTTGGAGTCACAATGTTATTGGTTGTCCTGAGTGTTAACAGCCATAGAGGCTCTATGTCATCCTTACTAATTTTAGTTGGAGGGTTTCATTGGTCTATAATGGCTAGTTGTCTTCACGCATTCATATCTCATTCCCATTCTTGTATTTTATGGGGTTTAATGGATTTGAAACGCCTTACATTAGTACGCATTATTCACTATGGGCATTGGGTTTTTCTTGCTACTGTTGGTCATGCAGTGGGTTATGTTGCTTCTTCTCATCTCTGCTCTATCTCAACATTGTTGGTTGGTTGGTTGGGAGAGCCACAAGGGTTATACCCTTCGTGTGATAAGTATCGTTACAAGGCCCAAATAGATCCTTGCTCTTTTGTTCATAGCTTATCCTGTCACGGGATTTGGCACCCTATCCACAAAGTCAATTGTGGTATTTCCTGTGTGTGCATCGTTGGTCTCAGAGGTTTTCACCATCACGAAGATTCGACTCTATCCTCCTTGTGTTGGTCTACAGAGAAAACCCTTGATTCCTCAAGTCTAAGTGTTGATAGAGGAGCCGTTATGGCTTATTGGGTGTACTATTGGTAGTTATGGATTGGTGGTGTATTTTCAACAGAGTGGATTACTAGCTCACCGCGTTGATTATGTGACAATGGTGTTGGTTTTGGTATCTAGTCACTGCAATTGTTATTATAATTGGATGAATAAGCTCAACAAGGTTAATTGGATGAATTTTTAAATCAAATACACATTCATTGTCCTTGTGTTTATTGAATTGATAATCCAACACTATTTTTAATTGATTAATTCGTAGTGTTGCTTCATGCGTGATGTGTGGGTATGCGTGGCGTTCTTGCAGTGCGTTAGGTCGTGTTGTTGATTATTATGAATGAGTATTTTAATTTCCATGGGAGTATTGGATTAGTGGTGTCTATGGTATGGCCATCCACTATGTATGCTATGGATATTTTTGGTTGCGCCCCCAGAGATAGTCACAAAATTTTAAAAAATGACTTTGTTGCAATTTGCTTATTTATGTTGTTGGATAGCCCAATATTTTGAATGTTTAGAGTCAAAAAAAATTGGACCTGTATAGTCACAAAAATACACTTGTGTTTTGTCAAATGGTTGTGTATTCATAGCATAGCATGAGTTGAAGTGGTGATTTATTTTTTGTGTGTTTAAATGACAAGTCATGATCTTTACAAGTTAAATATGGATCATTGTGTTGGTTGTCCACTATGTATGTTTAATCAATATCATGCATTTCAAAAATGATAAGAACGGGTGTTGTGACAATATAAACTCTTTGCAATTTAATTATTAAATGAATTAAAAGACAAAATCGAGCATGATTTTTATGTTTGTATTTGATGTTTGAAATAATTCGTGAGAAATGGTTGATTTTGATGTTGAACATAGTGGAAATAAGTGTATGTCTATGAATTTGGGAATTGTTTGGAAGTATTAAATGGATAAATGAGAGGAACATATCTCCCATACAGATTGTTGTGGAATGCAAGTTGTCTTGTTTGGTGACACTGTGTTAAATATTTGATTACAAGAAGGGAGCAAGTTAACACACCAGATTGCTTCAACTATACACAGTAATTGTTTGGGGTCTCAGTGGTCATTTGGTTGGTATGTTTCCTTTTACAGAATGTTTTTATGGATCACTAAATTAATTTTATGAACAGTAATCTCTCTCTTTCCCTACCATTATTTTTCTTTCCGCTAATTACAACCCCCTCTCCCTCCCACATTCATTTTTCACTCCTTGTTCTAAAATGTAATTACAGTCAAGAAGAATTCTCTATTCAAGTAGCTTAGAGTCACATTTTCTCAATTGGATTATAATGATGTTTTCTTTGGTTTGCATTACAATTGATTGATTGTGGTCTTTGAGTAGTAACCGTGGTTCTTTTCCCCCTCACTTTATCATTTTTCTCTAAATACAAGCCCCTCACATATCCCAAGACCTTTTTTTCACCCCCTTCTCATTGACAATAGTTAAACAATTTATTTGGATTGGATTGCATGAGCCTGATATGTTGCTGAGCCAAAATCTATTTCATATTTTTCAAGAGATATCATGTATGTTTTTTTAAAGGACTATTTGCAAATCAATCATGCATGAAAGAATAAGTTTTTTTATCTAAGGTATCCATGGTAGAGGAAACCGATGGAGAGGTAATTGGAATAGAGGCCCAAGAAGGCCAAGTTTCTCCATACACTTTGATGCTGACTCGCAAGAGCTAGGCCAGTTGTTTCAGGCCTTATTTTTCAATTGGATTGGGCAATGAATGGTCCAACCTAGGCCTGAAATGCCTCCTTTCCAAGATCCACAAGCCCCTGGTATTCCCGTGCCCCCTCATGTCTCATTTCAACCCGACATTCCTAAAAACGACAAATGGAAAGAGATTGTCCACCAGACAGTCTCCCAACATCTTGTTTGGCCCAATTTCTCCTTGCTTGCTCCCCTGCCTATTAACTAGATTGCCCAAGCTGCACCTATCCACTCATTAGTTCATTCCTCTCATGCTAGCAAAATGTTGAAAACCGAGGCCCACCATGCACTTGACAAAGGAAAAGCCATTGCTGCCCCTTCCTCACCCTCCAATGGCTCTAACAAATCCATGTCTTCCTGGATGCATTTGAGAGATGATTGTTCTCACGTGATCAATGAGATTATGCCTAAAGGCTCATCACAGCCAAAGGCAAATTCAGGAAAATCAAAGGGTGACAACAACAATCAAGGAAAAATTGCATCTCAGAGTGAGAAATATGCCTTTTGAGTTTTTATTTTATCTATTGTTGATCATAGTTGACTTCAAAAGTTTTTAGACAACATGTTTTATTTTTTGGATATATGAGTAATGCATTTTTGAAAAAATGTCAATTATAAATGAGATAAATTGTCAAATGTGCTTGTGATAATGGGAGTCACAAGGATAGATGTTCTTGTTTAATTGACTACTTATGTTATAATTTTTAAGAGCTAAATGGGAGTCACAAGGGGTCCCACCTACTAGTTATTATTTATTTATAATCCTTATTATGATTATTACTTTCCCCACTAACTAAAAAGTTGGTTTAATCTTTTGTTAACTTAACTAACAAGGTGGTTCAACTACCTCAACCAATTCTCATTTGATTAAAGGAAAAAGGAAAGGGAGGAACATGTAGAGGATAGAAGGAGAAGCATACTAAGGTTTTCTCTTCGATTTTATGTTGAGATAGTTCAGTTTTAACTCATTCCTTAATTTATCACAAGCCTAATTCTCTTTTATGATAGCAAGGTATTATTGTAGACATCAACATTCAGGGTTGAATTACATCATTCAGACAGTTGTTTTTCAGAGGTGTTGATCTATATTTGATAATCTGTGTAGACTTGTCTTCTTGTGAATCGGTTTTCATGACTGACAAAGGCTATTGTGCAAACTCGAGTGGAAAACAATCTGTGGTAAGCTGATCCATCTTTTAGAGATGGATTTTGATTTTTTTTCAGAGGTTCTTTTGTATGTTCCATCTGGGATGTCTAAGTTTGACTTTGGTCTGAAATTTCTGTATGAGATTTTGTAAAGAAAATGACTCTTTGGTGAATTGGATTGAAATAAAGGATTTCTTTATGTCTCATATGTCTTGATTATCATCTTGGTTTCTTAATTATGTATTTACACTTGTTTTCGACAGCTATTATATTCAGAAAATCATATTAAAATGAATTTTCCAGCAAGCTTTTAATTGTGAAAAGACTAGCCTAAGCACTTGTAATGGATACTTGCGAGTTAAGATTTTATTTTTGATGGATATAAACCTAGGGTGACATTCCCGTCTATTTTTATTTAGCCAAGAAGAATCTGAAAAATGCTTGAGTAAGATCATTTCATATCTTTTCCCCAACACCCATGAAGCTAACCGTTTTTGCCTGTGAAGCACAACACAACTATGTAGTGTCTGAGCTATATCGCGCCTTAGCATTTTTTATTGCTACCCACATTTTCTATGGACTGGTGTGGCTTGTTTTCATTACCAAAGGCCATAATCAATTTTGGCTACAGAGGTTACCCGCTAGACTTAGGAGATGAATAGAAGAGGCAAGTTATCAGGCCTATGAGAAACTCTCTATAGGTGAGAGAGTGTGCTGGGAGAGTGATTTCTCCTAGAGGGAGTCCCATAGCAACTAAAATACTCTGAGACTTCCGGTCCAACCTGTTTCTGAAGCCCTAGAAGGGGTGTGGACAGCCGATGGAATTGTGATAGTGAAGGTGTACACTCCTGGGGTGGGACATGCATGTGGGGAATGAGGGTGTATGGTTTTTGGGCGTAAGTGGCTCCTGGGAAAAAATCCTTCCTATTGATCTGTGCGAATTTCCTGTTGTCATTGTCGAGCCTAAGAATCCATTGACTGGTTGAGTTTAGTCCCAGATCGAGGGTGATCCACTGCTGAGCATGATGAGAAGTGTGGTCTAATACTGGGAGGTTCATGGAAGGTCTGCACGTAGTTGGTGGTAATATATTAAAATGTAAGTACCAAATCTATGTTCTTTGTACAATGTGTATCTTGAAATCAAGTTATAATGTTATTAGAATTGTCTATATATGTTTCATGTATGTTTTAATGTTGTTTCCACATGAATAGGTGCATGAACATAATGCTATAATGGTTTAAATTGCATTAGATATATATGTATATAAATGTATATGAATATCAGATGTTATCTCTATTTATTCCTGTTAAGTTTTATATGTGAGTATTTTCCACAAAGTTATTCAGTGGCATGTCCTGGCCTATTGGTTTAAGTTAGGGAATGGTCACAAAATGGTATCAGAGCATAAAAACAAAGATACAATTGTTTAGGTAGCATTGCTTGATAGAGGTTTGAGGGTTGGGGACGTGACATCCCAATTAGGCTCACAATATTTATCTCGCAACTATTCTATGCAATATAAAATGAGTGATAAGGAATACACCACGTGGTCATAACAATGAGTTCCCATGCAGTTCAAGCTGGTTTGAGAAGATGCCATTCTAGTTACGAGATACAAAAATTAATTGAGGCCCTTTTGACAATGGATAAGGAGGGATTAACCTCTTATTGTCACTAACACTTTCAAGATATTAAATCCACCTAGATGGAATAAGGATACCTGCATAAAGGAAGAGGCTCAAGACACCCCTGAGGGAGTTTAATTGAGATTACCTAAGAAGTATAGTATTCCAACCCAAACTAAACTATTCAAATTTCAAAACCACAAAATTTATCCTATGAGACCAATTCAAGGAACTATCACTTAATCGATACAAGGAAGAGACAATTTTGAAGGACCCCCTACTGAGGATTCCTTGGCTTTGACTCTTAGAATTCTAGAAATTGACAATGCTTAAATGAAAAAGACCAAGCCATCCATGTGGAGATATTATCTCTTTATTTTGAAAACATGTCTCTTTGATCTAGATTGGATCATTATATTATTTGTCAATTATCTCGATGCTTTTAGAGTGGAAAATATTGGAGGAATTAGATTGCAAGGTCATTTTAATGTTAGTTCTGAGTTTGAAAAGTTGGGGTTTGAAACCTTTTAGAGTCATTTTGGTGCATCAAATGAAATTATTTGGGATCAAAACTTGCTTATATTGAATTGATACCCCTTTTAATTATTCTTCACATTGAGACCTTTCCAACAGTGAAAAAGTCGTGTAAATTAGAGCTCGTATGAAAACATTATGCCTCCCACAAGTTGATCTATTGTTTCGACCACCATGGTACAAGTGGATGCCCCTTCATCCCCCATTTCTCACACATATGGGGCTTGCCACATATGGAATTTCAATAAGATTCTAGAAGGTCCAAAACCTTATTAGAATTGAGGGTTGGGGAAGTCAATACCCTACCCCTAGATGTCTATCTAGCGATGTTAAACACTGGGATGCTAGAAGGAGAAGGTGTTACATTCTTTAGAATTGTATTTGTTCCATAGTTGAGTAGAGAACCTAGGGGTGGTATTTTGGAGAGAATAATAGAGGAGGAGATATCATGTAGCAGTCATACATCCGATAGTGTTAAAGGAAAGTCCACAAAGTGTGTCTCTTTCTTTATACTTGCATTTGAATAAACGCGAGCAGAGCGACCTCACTTTCTAGTTGGGTTTTCTTTCATATTGTGTTTCCTAGGTTATATCTTGTGTTTATTTATGGATGGTGCGTGAGTATTTATTTATGTTCTATAGTTTTCACATTTAAGCTATTCCATACATTTTAAGAAGAAAAATAGTAATTAAATAATCCAAGATTTAAAGGAAATTAACCTTCACCGTAAAGATTTAGTATTTTATTGGATTTGTTTTGACAAACTGTCCAATGGAATATCCACAATAGTTTACAAAACACTCTTGTTTCATGGGGCATACCCCTACCTTTTTGTTTTCTGATGTTTTTTGGTCTTTTTTTCTTTTGTTTTTTTTTTCTATGGGCCCATTTAGGGGAACAAACCTGAAAATTATAAATGAGACTAAATATATACAATAAAATAGTTTTAGGTCACCCTCCCTACTAAACTTGATGTTAACTACAATGGGAATTATAACAGGGAAACCCAACCATCATCCAATCATTGGGTTATGCACCTTTATCCTTTACCTCGTGTGTCAGGTCACTTATGAAATTGAATAAATAATATAATGAAACTAATTACACTACTCAACTCAAATGAATGGGGTTGAAGATATTTGTAGGCTAGATAGACACCATGTGAAAATGAAACTTCAATTGGTTCCTTGGTTAGTGGTTTGGGAATTTATAATAAAACTTAATAAATGATAATTAAAAAGAAATGAATATTGATCTCTATGAAAAACATATGCTTGAAAGAACAAGATTTTATCTTGAAATTTAATGTTATAATGACAGTGAAGTGTGTGAAAGATCAAGGAAA
>JZKD02S1885436.1:521039-576116 GCA_000966675.3 Picea glauca
TTAAAGCTTCCTCCATACTTGCAAGATAACAAACTTCAACACAAATCTTGCACAAATACCAACAGCTAAAACTCAAGCTATCATTGGCAAATACATGAGAAAAATAAACTATGCTTTGATACCATCTGATCTCTAAATAGAAGGCTGACTTGTTATGCTATGCAAGCACCCTCTACCTCATAAAAATAAACCTTAACAGGACCTTGCTTCAATGTGTTAAAATATGAAAGACTATTTTATGTGTTAAGTTCTTGCTTGTTCTTGTCAATGTTTATGTGTGAGGAATGTTCTTTTAGATTATTAATCATGTGTTATAAACCAATGTACAACAATATAAAATGCAGCAAATACCACATAAAAATCACAACAACAGCAAGATGATAAAGGAGTTCACCCCTCTCTGGGCTACGTCTCCTTGAGCCTCCTTCAATGGACTTGGCTCTTTGGGATTAGTTTGTCAAATTCTCATTACAAGCTGCTGCTCAACTCCAATGGATTTACAGACTATACCATTGGGTTCAGAATACATAAAAACCCCAAATTTGACTGTAAAAACTCTGCAAATGGACAATGGCTCATCCAACAATGACCTTTTCTACATGTGACCTCCAAGCTTCCCTGAGCAAGAATGAGGTAAAAATACATGTAGAAGTCCTCCAATGGATCTGAAACCTATCCCAATGTGTTCAGATCATAATAAATAGTCAGAAATGACTATTCAGTCTCAGCAAATGGACATGGGCTCACCTGAGCGATGCCTCAAACAATGAGGGCTTTAAAGCTCCTGAAGCTTCCCCAAAATTCAAATGTGAAAAACCTGCAAATGGGCTCTTCAAATTCCTGTGAAAGTATCACCAATGGACTCAGAACGTCCAAAAATCCATAGTTGGGCTTTTACAGCTCCTCATTTGGTCAAAAACTCAAAAAGTTATGATTGCTGCCATTTTTGCCCTCCAAGCTCTGTGACAGGCTTGCCAAAATGCACCTGGGGAAGAATGAACCTGGCCTCCAAGCGTTTTCGCTCACAAAACCCAGCAGCAACGCGTGTTCCAAAAATCGCGCTAATTTGTCGATCCATTAGCGGAACTAAGCCCCCCAAGGATGGAGGTCAAGGGCGCATGGGGCCATGTGGCCATATTAATCGCGCAAAAAGGGCTAACTGTTTCACTGGTTAACCAAAATCCGACACGTGGTAGGCGTGTGGTGTAAATGAACGTTTTTAAAAAACCCAAAACGAAACCCAAACGATAAATTAACATATGTTTATACATACATTGCAACCGGGTTTGAAATCCGCACACAACCAAATACATAGTGGTCACATGTATACTCGCCGGGACCACGGGCTTTGTTTTAATATCCAAACCCATTTCAAAAATTGTGCGCTATGTGTTTGAAACCGCGTCCTGGTTACCATCGCACGGTCACATGCCAACTTGTAATTAGAACCGTGGCATAAAATCTTAACAGTGATTGTGTATTACAAATGAAACCGTGTTTTAAAACACAAACCAACCACCCGCGCCCATATAAAAATTGTGGTCATATAATGTATAACATAATAGAACCGGGCTTGAAAGTTGTTTAAATGCCCGTGCGTGCAATATACCATACAATGGTCACATAGAGTGTGATAGAACCTCGGGCCGGGGCTTAGCCCTGGCCCGATTCCCCGCCGTATGAAACCAATGTAAATTCATATAGTTTTGAACCCGCATACCATACAAGGAACACACGGCGGCATGGTGGCTAGCATAGTTATGTGAAGGCGTAGTAGAATGTGGAGGTCCGGGGGTCGAACCCTGCGGCCTCCAAACGGTTTTGATAAATAAACCAAAAGCCATTAACCAAAATAAGGGTGCCATGTGGCAGCCCTTCATTGGGCCACGTGGCACCTTTTCATTCGTCCACCTAATGCCACGTGTCACATAATGATTTGCCAACTGTCATCCAACCAGACTCTGCCATGTCATCAATGCCATGCTGACTGTACGGTCTCCACGTCATCCCGGCCACGTAGGATGATGACGTCAGCATGTGCCATGTGTCACCCATTCAGTGGTGACACGTGTCATTTCCCAATTGGTCCAAGCGTATGTTAAAAATGCCAAATGCATGACACGTGTCATGCCCAGGTGATGCCATGTGTCCCGTACGGTCCTGCCACGTCACTGTACGGTCACCATGTCAGATGTACGGCCTGCCACGTCAGCTGTACGGCCTGCCCAGTCAGCATCAAAATTTTACCTGTTTGGCTCGGCGAATAGACCTCAATAACTTCTCCATACGGACTCCGTTTGCGAAAATAAATATACCGCCGGAATCAGGAGAATGAGACAGACACAATGGCACCAATTTCGTCGCATTCCGAGCACTTTGAAAATTGAGAAAATTTTAGACCCCTGGTCCAGATTCTGATCAATTGGCCTGGATTGAAGAAAGACATAGCTAAGTACTTAGAAAAATGCATAGAATGCCAATAGGTCAAAGTAGAACACTAACACCCAACATGATTATTACAACTTCTACCAATCTTGGAATGGAAATGGGAAACCATATCCATGGATTTCATCATTGGATTGCCAACCTCAACCAAACAGATTGATGTCATCATGGTAGTGGTGGATAAATTGAGCAAGTCCACTCATTTTATCCCTGTCAAGTTGACTTGTAAGGAAATATACATCGCCACTATATTCATGAAGGATATATTCAAACTGCATGGTATGCTGAAAGAGATCGTATATAATAGAGAGATGAAATTTACTTCCAACTTTTGGAAATCACTGATGGCTAGTTTGGAGACTAAGTTACTATTTAGCACGGCCTATCACCCTCAAACTGATGGACAGACAGAAAGGGTGAACCAAATATTAGAATAAATTCTTAGGATGCACATAATGCATCAACCCAAAAAGTGGTAAGATTTCCTACGACTAGTGGAATTCGCCTACAACAACGGCTACCAAGAATCCCTGAAGACGATCCCTTTCAAAGTCCTCTACGGTAGGTCGTACAATACTCCAGTCAGTTGGAGTAATCGTGTAAACATAGTTACTATTGGACCCGACATGTTAAAAGAAATGGAACAACAAGTGATTCAGATAAAACAAAATCTAAAGGTCGCTCAGAACCGACAGAAAAGTTACGCCAACCAAAAGAGAACTCCAAGAGAGTTCAAGGTGGGAGACCATGTATACCTCAGAGTTAGGCCCAGGAAGAGTTCCTTGAATATGGGAGCATGTTCCAAGTTGGCACCTCAATATTTTGGACCCTTTGAAGTTCTATATAGAGTGGGACCTGTAGCCTATAGGCTAGTACTTCCTCCCATAGTAAAAGCACATAATGTTTTCCATGTTTCATTATTGAAGAAATATGTACATGATTCTAATAATATAATTGACTGGTCTGTGATCCAAGTGGAATCGGAGGGAGAATTCCCACCAAAACCTCAATGCATACTGGACAGAAAGGAAACCCCACTCATGAATTGAACCATTGCACAGGTCAAGGTGCAGTGAAAACATTTTGGCCCAAATGAGGCTACATGGGAAATGGAAGATGCCATGAAATAGACATATCCGATTTTGTTTACTTCTATACTTACATGTTATATTAATAAATAGAACATTGAGGACGATGTTCCTTTAAGGGGGAGGGAATTGTAACACTCTGTTTCCCCCAATCTGTAAAAATAACTATATTGGCCAAGAATTATGGCAAACTCCAAGATGTGAATGTGTGATTTGACGGACCTTGTATAAAGGGTCGATGAATGTAAATGATGTGTGAATATATATGTTGCATGACTACTGAGAGGGGGATGTGCTAAAAAAGAGACCATGATGGCTGATGAAAGGTGGTGGAAGGCACCTGGAATGGTGGCGTTGACTTCCACCGAACCAATACCATATTGGTCTTTACTGGCTCAAAGACCAAAGCTTCTCTCTGACCTTGGAATGAATTACTCGCTAGGATGGTAGGTGGGCAGGCTCCTCATGAGTTAATGAGGGGATGGGGGTGAAAGGCCCATCCATAGAATCCCTCAGACCTGACCACTATAGGGGAATTCTCTCCACACACGACTTTGCAAGACAAAGCAAGAAAGGAAGTGTGGGGAGAGGGGGGAGCGTGCAAGAGGAATCGCAGAAGGAGAACCAGAGGAACTCCGAAAAATACAATGAGTATTGAGAAGAGGAGAAGGAGAGTAACCTTTATTCTTGATTTCTGATGAGCAGGAAGTAGGAGACTGAGTCTCAAAGCCTTGTGGTCTAGCTCAGGGGTGGCTAGTGGTAAATCTGTTAGGAGTCGCTGAGCCTACGGTTGGGTGGAAAGGAGCACCCCTCTCAGTGGTCATGCCATACCTGGTGTTCTTTATGATAAGTGTTTACATATCGTATCTTGAATTGAATATAATGGATGCATGCTCATGTTTGTACACTTATAAATGATTGATTTCTATATAGAAGTGTTTTCCTGGTGTTTCGATCAATGACAATGAATGCATGCTTATACTTATATAAGTATAATCAATTTACGTATGGAATGAATAAGTTCAGATTTCAAGCTCATTCCCTGGAGAGTTGTCCCATGTACTTGACCCATGCCATGCCCTGGGTTGTTTTCCCGAAGGCACCTCCTTCCGGGAAGCTCCATCACATTCTAGAGACGGAGTGAGTTCCTTGAAAGGACTATCGTTTTTAAATAAATACTTAAGCTTACCTCACCCCTGTCATAGAGTTCATAGCTTGATAATTTAAGAAGGCCTTTCAGTCAGGTCACCAATCCTGGTGATAATTTCCCAAGAATCCGTTGAAGGATTTTATGGCCTAAGTTTGGAAACCTTGCACCAGAAAGAATGGTTCTTTCAGATGTTGGTGTTTTAGTGTTTCGGCAACCAGGAAACTGAAGGGCAAGTTTCCTTGTATTCGCATGTCGTGAAATGCTGACTTGCGAAACCTCGAAATGGTATAGCATGGTTAGAGGTTTTTGTTTCAACATTTCGGCACCCAGGATACCCCAGGGGCAAGTTTCCTTGTATTCGCATGTCACGAAATCCCGACTTGTGAAACCCCAAAATGGTATAGCGTGGTTAGAGTTTGGTGTTTCGGCGTTTGACGCCTGGGATACCACAAGGGAAAGTTTCCTTGTCTTTGCATGTCGCGAAATCTTGACTTGCAAAACCCCAGTATGGTATAGCATGGTTAGAGTTTGGTGTTTCGACGTTTCGGCACCCGAGATAATCTAGGGGCAAGATTCCTTTTATTCGCATGTCGCGAAATCCCAACTTGTGAAACCCTGAAAAGGTATAGCGTGGTTAGAGTTTGGTGTTTTGGCGTTTCGACACATGGGATACCCCAGGGGCAAGTTTCCTTATCTTTGCATGTCATGAAATCCTGACTTATGAAACCCCAAAATGGTATAGTGTGGTTAGAGTTTGGTGTTTCGGTGTTTTGGCACCCAGGATACCCAAGGGTAAGTTTCCTTATACTCGCCAGACGCGAAATCCCAATATGTGGAACCCCAAAATAATCTAGCATGGATAAGTTTTGGTGTTTCGGTGTTTCATCAACCAGGAAACCCAAGGGTAAGTTTCCTTATACTCGCTAGATGCGAAATATCGATATGTGGAACCTAGAAATACACTTATCATTATATATATATATATATATATATATATATATATATCAACATTTCGGCACCCGGGAATCCCAAGGGTCAGATTCTCTTGTCTTCGCATATTGTGAAATCTCGACTTGCGAAACCCAAAAATGAGCTTAGTAGATATATGGGTTTTAGTGTTGTGGCACCTGGGAAACCAGAGGGTATGAACCCTCATCTTCATGCATCATGAAATCCTGGTACACGAAGTCCCGGTAGGTGAAATCCCAAAGCGGCTTAGTGTGAATAGGATTTTGAGTTTAGAGGTTTGAAGAGTCAAAGAACTCGACTCCCTTGCATCTCAAACTCCCGATTTTCAAAGTCCTAAAATGCGAAAGGTACCTCTTGTCTTAGCCCAGGGTCACAACTGATGCACACATAGAAGTGAATCCTACGCTTGGTTCATGAGTTGCACACGATGGATTTTCAATGAAAGTACCAGTGAATTGGTTTGGTGGAAGTCCCAGTTGGAAGACCTAGCCTATGCTAGAACCTCGTAGGAATTCAAGAATTCTATCCCTTGATAATGAAGGAGAAATAAAAAGGCGAAAAATCTTAGTTCCCATAGTGGGTGTGTGACAAATTGGTATTAGAGCATGGTTACAATACTTGGCCTTCTTGGGCTCATGAACGAGTTGCGCAGAGACTCCATTCGAAGTACTCTTAACAGGAGTAACCCTCTATATTAACCCCCTTAATCAAAATTTGAAGCTAAGAATGAAAAACCTATTGTGTGTATGCATGTGAAAAATATGAATATTGCGCAGGTTATGAATGTACATAAATATTGACTAACAACAGGCATTTTTTTTCTTTTTCACACAAGCAGACAATCAACCATGGGAAATTATGGACGTATAGAATGGTGACTCACCATGAAGTGAGGGAGGGCTCCCACAATAGAGACGAAGAGTATGATGAAAGGAGGGCGGTAGGGACCCCTCCATATCTAGCTGAGACTGTGAGGAGCCTCGTGGTCGAATTACAGAGCTGGAAGGATGACAACGAAAGGATGATAAAAGAGCAAGAGAAGCAAATGAAAATTAATGCAATCTTACTACAGATATTATCCAACATACAAAGACAATTGCAACATGAACCTGAGGTACAGAAACAAGGTCATGTCAGTGGCCACACCAAGAGGAGCACCTTGAGAAAGGTCCACCCCATAGATAAGGGACAAGCATGGGATGATCCTTCTGGAAAGGAAGCAAGCGACTCGGAGGGATATTCTAGTAGCAGAACTACTTCTCATTCCCGAAGAAAACGAAATTAGTGAAAACTTTCCAAGAGTCATAATCTCAACGAGTTCAAGAAGGCCTAACCACCCTCCTTCGATGGTGAAATAAAGAAGGGAGAGGAAGCGAAGGCCTGGCTACTTGGACTAAAGAAGTATTTAAGAGTCCTTGACTTCTCAGAAAACTTGAAGGCCTGAGTAGCCACCTTCAACTTGAATGGAAAGGCTTCCATTTGGTGGGAAGACCTTAAGAATGTAAAAGGCATTCACGAAGAAGACATGTCTTGGGAACAGTTTGAGAAATACTTCAGGAAGAAATATTTGTCGGAAAAATACTTCGACAAAAAGACTAAACAATTCTATGAACTCAAGCTGGGAAAACTCACCATAGAGGAATATGTCAGCAGATTCCTCGAGTTGTTGAGGTATGTACCCTACATAGGGAAAGGGTGCAATTATTCATCAGTGGACTACCTAAGGACTATCAGAATAGGATTTCATTTGACAAACCAAAGACCTTAGAAGATACTATATGAAAGGAAAGATATTGTTATGAACAACTTGGGCATCAGACAGAACCTCGCGAAGGCTGGAAGTAGAAGAATAGTTCAGGATTCCAGAAAAAGGGGTTTAAATCCCCAAGATTTAAGGACTATAAAAAGAACTCAAGGATGAGCTTCCCATCCTGAAGTGTACACGAGCAGAACTTTCCCTCCTTGAGAAGGAATAAAATTTCTGGATCTGCCCCAATAAAGACTGATAACCCAAAGAGAGAACCTTTGAAATGTTCGGGTTGTGGAGAAGAACATCTATTGAGGGACTGCCTGCACCGACAACAGAACATCCGAATAATTTACAATGTTCAAGAAGCTACCACCGTCAATGACATGGCCAGGAGTGTGCCTCAAATTTATGCAGCCTTGGATAACAACCAAGTTGACCACCAAGCCTCAGTGGGGGAAATCGAAGGTATGATCACAAACCATCTAGTGTCTATTCTGATTGAACCTAGTTCAAATTTGAGTTATATATCCCCTAATGATATTGATAAATTTAAACTACAGCCACATAAAAATGCCAAGCCATGGTTGGTACAGTTAGCCACTGGCACCAAAAGAAGGGTAGTGGAGGTCATACCAGCCTGCCAATTCATTATGGGGGAATTCCCCACCGAAGAAACCCTTAACATATTACCCCTGGGATCGTATGATCTGTTGATTGGTATGGACTGGGTAGCCACCCATAATGCCAAACTGGATTGTTACCATAAAACCTTGGAATGTGTAAGTGAATAAAGAGAATAACCCTTCAAGGGATCCAAAAACCTGTCTCGGTGAGACAAATATCATCTCTTCAAATGAGAAAGTATTGCAGAAAAGGATGTCCACTATATGGAATACAGGTGTTGAAAACAATTGAAGGTGACAAACCAAGCCTTGAAGACCACCCCACATTGAGAGAATGTAGAGATGTATTTCCGGAAGAGGTACCGGGTCTACCTCCGAGAAGGGGAATCGACTTCTCAATAGAACTTGCACCAGGAGCAATGCCAGTGTCTAGGAAACCCTATAGGATGAGCACACCTAAGCTAGTTGAACTTAAATTACAACTAAAAGAAATGATGGACAGAGGCTATATCCGGCGCAACTAGTCTCCATAGGGAGCACCAATCCTGTTTGTGAAAAAGAAAGATGGTACCCTCGGACTGTGTATAGATTATAGACAACTCAATAAGGTAACCATAAAGAACAACTACCCCTACCCAGGATCGATGACTTGTTCAATCAATTGGGAGGTGCCTCTATATTCTTGAAGATTGACTTGAGATATTGATACCATAAAGTCCAAATCAAGGGCGAAGACATCCACAAAACTTCCTTCAGGATGAGATATGGTCACTATGAGTTTGTGGTAGTACCATTTGGATTAACCAATGCCCTTGCCACTTTTATGTGCTTGATGAAAAATGTCCTCAGCAAATTCCTAAACAAATTTGTATTGGTTTTTATCGACGATATAATAATTTACTCCAAGAATAGAGAGGAACATGAGGAACATCTTGGGCTTCTACTTCATGTGCTAAGAGACCATCAGCTCTACGCCAAATTTAGCAAGTATGACTTTTTCCAGAAGAAAATACATTACTTGGGCCATGTCCTATTTGAAGAAGGGGTAGTAGTAGACCCTAATAAGATGAGGTCTATCATGGAATGGCTGTTATAACCCTAAATTGCACCACACATGCTTACCTAGCATCAGGCCAACTCATATCCCTTCTTTGCCAAAACTTTTTTGAAAAACTCTTTGAAAATCCTCTTGTGTAAAGGCACATGTGCCCTAACCCATTACTGCACGTGGGTACACGCTAGCTAACTCACAAGATCCTGTGTGTACCTACAAAAGCGTGAAAAAAGGAAAGTTGTCGATGGAACAAAAAGCTATGGGTGAGTTAACTGAAACTCCCGGCCATGCATGGCCGAGGGTTCGTCCAAAAACCTAGCTCCTTCTAGCCTATAAAAGAAGGGGTAGGGGTACCATTTGGAAGAGTAAGAAATATAGCAAAGAAACTCTGCCCATTTACGTATTCCATTGTCCCAACCCTTTAGCCTTTCCTCATGCCAAAGGAGATTTAAAGCAAAGCAGTTGAAGGACAAAAGAAGAGGAACCCAGGATTAGGTTCAAGGAGTGGTGGCTGATCTCAACTTTTGTAAGTTGACTCACTTTAAATAATAAAGAGAATGCTTTTCCCGTCCCAATTCATGAAATTTCTATGGTTTGATTAGTTTATGTTTGATTTCTAACCCGTGATTATAGAAGTAGCATGCATGCATAGTTGTTGTTTGTCTTGAGTACAAGTCATCTTTGGAAGGAGCATTGCAAACAAGTAATCAAGAACAACGGAGGATCGACATCGAACACCAGTAACAAGGTAGGTGGATGTTTCCATGCATTTACTGAGAAAATGGGATTTAAATCTAGGGATGTAGGTAGAAAGTAATTTCTATATGGTCAAATCTGCATGCAAAGTCTGAACTCTATTTGCTAGTCCATAGGGTGTTTATCCCAACAATAGAATTGGCAACCATACTTGGCAGAATACTCTTTAGGGTTCATGGAATTTTTATTTAGTTTTTGGGTAGTTTAAAGACTAGTTTTTTTTTCCTTGCCTGTCTTTTCTTTTTGTTTTTGTAAGGTCTGAGCTAGTAGGGAGTCTAGTTTTCCATACCATCTTTCCTTGACTTTTTCTTGACTATGTTTTTCGGGACACACATAGGTACACGTAGCCTGCATAAGGCCTGAATGCGTGTACCCACGCCCTATCCTCTTACAGCCTGCGTGTGAACACTAGCTGTAGAGATAGCAGTAGCATGTAGGAGTTCAGAGAACCTTAGAGGCAGTCCTCCTCTTCCCTATCAGAATCACACATTCTCAGGGGGTTTTCTAGAATTTTGTTTGAGTCTTGTTTGCTAACAGTCCTATCTCAGATTTTTTTTGCCTTATTATTTTTCCTTGCATTATTTTTTTTTCTGTTAGAAAGAGTATCCAAGCCTTCAAGGGATCCTAGTTATCAATACCAGAGGTCTCTTCCTGGTCTAGTCTGTCTTTTTATATATTTTTCCTTAGAGTTTAGATATACACACAGCCTGTACAAGGTCAGCCCGCGTGTACACACCCTCTGTCTCTGTTCAGCACGCGTTTGCACGCATGTTGTTTGAGTGAAATTCGCGTGCTTGTACAGGCTACTTTTTGTTCAGTGTGGGGTAGTCATCCCCTCTTTTGATAAGAAGTATTCCTCTCAGGTGTTTGAATCTATGTTTGAACAATCAGTAGCTTAGGATTCATCTTACCCTTAGCCTGCTTTTTCTCAGTTAAAAGTTGACAGAAAAATATAAAAAAAAATTCTTATGGTTTTTAGACAAGCGAGAGAGTCATTGTTTTTACAATTGCCATTGTGTGATTCTTTAATATGACTCTTTTCAATCTGCGCTTTAAGCCAGAATTGTTTTTCTTGGTTTTTGCTTGTTGGTATTTTCCCTTTCTTGCTTTACTAGCACTTAAATAAAAAAAATAAAAAAAATCTCTTTTCATTTTCTTCTTTGGTTGAAAAGTGTGTTTCTGCATCATTAGCTAGGGAAAAGTCTTTTATTTCGTAAGTTTTTACATTTCACTTAGATAGTAAGTAGCTCATGGTCGAGTGAAATTTCTTTGAGTTTGTTGTCCAAAATCTTAGAAAAATAAAAAATCTTTCTTTGTGAAAAGTTGTTGAAATTTTGCATTCAGTAAAAGTTTTGTTTCCAGCTTTTTTATTCATTTTTTTCTTTCATCTTTTACACATCATCAGTTTCACCCTCATACCCCTTGACATAAGACAAATCCATAAAATCAACGCTAATTTTAAAATCTACTAGACTTTTATGTTTGTAGGGTTCACAAACTAGTTCAGGACTAGGGCCTTGGATTAGGTTGGAGAGGAAACTCTTCAAGGCCATTCAAAACCAAACATTGGAGTCTAAGATAGGGAGTGTATAAGTCTAGTTTCATGGAATTTATATGGGACCCCCCTCTAACACAAGGGATAAACAAAAGTTCGCGTGCGGAAAGTTAGCGGAGATAACCCCTCCAAAGTCGGACCAATCGTAGTGGAGAACACATATAGAGGGTTTGTTTTGGGATTCCGTCATTTTTATTTTCCATGGAGCTTCATAGGTCTCGAATCCATTCGAGGTCCTCAGTTGTCTTCCAGAACATTTTATCTCAATATCCTTGATAGGTTTTGGGCTCGATACCCTGCTCATTGTGGTCTACCTGACATTCGACTGTATCCGCATAGTGACTGTTCGCGTGCTAGCAAACTAGTTGCCAATCTTTTTAGGGACACACACATGTGATTGTGGGGGTATACCATGGTACCTAGGATAGACATCAGGCCACGTTTTGCAGAGTATACCCAGAGGGTGCTTCCGTGTTTGAGTTTCACTTGCACTGGTAAGTTTCTCTAGTGTTAGTTGTTGTAACTGTTCTTCCAAATAGTTTAGTGATTGCTTGTCTTATCTCTTAGGGGATTATTTTTAGTGTGTGTTACTTTTGAACGTTTAGACTACCTTAGTGTGTCTTGGATATTATCACACAGTGGAGGATCCCAAGCTCTGTCGGTCATGAAGGCTTCTTGGCCTGCTGCCAGTTACACTGGAGCCACCCCCGCCACCATTAAGGTGGAAGCTAGACCAACAAGGGTCTTTTGAAGCGACTAGGTTACAAACCATTGTGCTCGAACAACCCTCGTAGGAATCCACCATTTTAGACCTTGAAGCAACCACTCTTGGCTCGATTGAAACCCCAACCACTGATATCTTGGCACCATTTATTATACCAATCCAATTTCATGAACGCTAGACAGTGCCTCACACAACAATGGAAACAAATGTTGTTACTTCTTCTGGGAATTCTTCAATTCCCACCATAGTTGTCACCAAAGGAGAGTGATATCCTAACCTATCGTCATCGGTCTAAGCCACCATGGTCTAGGCTTCAACTATGTCACACAGTGGACCGAACCCGTCTATGGTGGCAGCCACAACCCCCTTCACACCTAGTGCGATAGGCCCTCCATTCTCATATGGTATGCCTAGTTCGGGTACAAGTCTTGTACTAACCTACTCCACTTTACAGACTTTGGGTCTAGGGGCAGGGAGCTCTAGCGCTCCTCTGCAAGGTCACCTTGGGGGCACTCCTGTCCCTTTTAACACTTTTCCTTATGCAGGAGGTCATATCCCTCATTTTTCCCCTTCGCTTGGTGGTTCGCATCAACAATCCGCTGGGCAACCTACACACAATAGTTTATTTGGAGTGAGGAGTCAGGGACCACCTTCGCACAGTATGCTGGTAGGTTCGACACCATTTTCTTGGAGCGGAACATTTGGTAACAACACTTTCTCGTCAAATTCTTTCTTGACTGGGGGCAACCCCATTTTTGGACAATCTACTCATGCATAGGGTACTATTCCTGCACAGGGGGAACACATAGTAGGACCTTGGAATTCAGGACAAGGATTCGTTCCCTCCTCCGGAATGTCATCCTGGGGTAATTCTTTCCATAGTCAATGGAACCCCAGACATACTACTATGCCTCTCCCCATAGGATCGACATGGGGTAATCCTTCCCAAAGTCCTTCGAATACAATGCATTCCCAACACTCTATGTCCTTTTTTGGAAATCAGTCGTTGATGTCTCCACAGATGCAAAATCCTTACGCTGGTCAGGGCCATGGTTTCTACCAGAATCTGGGATAGCAGCCAAACTTTTCTTGGCAACCTGGTGCCAGTCAAACTCCAGGACACTTTTTCCCAGGTTATCAGCAGCAACCCAAACTACCATTCCTGGCGACTTTACACTTGCTAGATTTGAAAAGGTTGTTGAATGATCCTATTTGTCACGATCCATGTTGGCCTCCTATGCCGACGAAGTTTACTCCGGACATTCCAAAGTTTGAGGCCAAGCCTAATGAATATATATGTGATCATGTAACTACCTTTCATCTTTGGTGCTCATCTAACTCATTGAAAGATGACTCCATACAGTTGCGATTGTTTCAATGTACTCTCATTGGGAGTGCCGTGAAATGGTACATCGAGCTCGATCGCTCAAGATACTCTTCTTTTGGAGAACTGGCGATGGCCTTCCTTAACCATTTCCAGTTACCTATGAGATACGATGCTGGCACAGAGCTACTCGTCAATTTCGAACAGACAACAACGGACCATATCTCTGATCATATCCGAGAGTGGAGATGCTGGAAGAGTTTAATAAAGGTACCAGTCCCACCATCATTCTTGCTTGAGTGGTTCCTTAAGTCTTTGGTCCCATAGTTATCCAAAGACGTCGCAACATCCGAAGTTTTCTTCGAAGAAGATGCCATCATGAGGGCTCAACAGTTTGAGCTCATCTATTCTCAGTCTAGTTTATTATACAACATCTTGCCAGATGTGCCACGTTCGATACTGGATAAAACTAGATAGAGAGATGGACCACATGCCGATGGTATTGTTGGTTCAGCACAAACCAAGCCCACTGAGCAATTGACAAAATAGTTGCAACAGTTATCCATACAACACACAACGGCCAACCAAACTACTTCTTTGGTTGATCCTCCTACCCAAACATCAGAAGTACACACCATGTAGTCGACTAACCCAAAGGCCACCCAGAAGCCTGAAGGGAAAAAAAATGATGAAATAAGGGTAAGGGGGATACAAAACCCACTGATAATGCTAGCGGGGATAACACGGAAAAATGGAAGGTGAGGTATCCATGCAACTTGTGCATGGAATACCACCCAACCCATCTTTGTCCTTGACTTGTAGAGGCCCAAAAGTTTGTCACACAGCAACAACAAGCAATGTTGGCTAATCCCTTTCAACATGGGAAAAATCTAACTCAAGACTCTACAAGCACAGAAGGGGGCAACCAAGAAACCTTCCTTCCTCCAAACAATCCTTCATCCGTGAACGTATATATGGTTAGGTGTGATGCTTTCATATCAACTAGAGCACATGATTATAGTAAACCAAGTTCTTCTGAGAAGGGTAAAGAAGTTGATCTCCCATCTCTTCCTCTATAGATTGAGAAGACATTGGGAGAAACAATGACATGCATTCCAAAGGGTGCATTTAAAATAGATTCTCACAACCCAAACGCAAGGGCCACCCAGAATTACTCTATGGTGGAGGATTAATCACAAACCCCTTGTGCGATGTCTGCTTTGGAGGTCCTCCAAAGCTGCCCTGCTCAGAGGAAAGCCTTGTTAACCACTTTGGGCTCTACTGAGACTTGTAATCCGGGCACCATCATGTTAGATACAACCGACTTAAAACCTCGTCTGCCTTACCACGTAGCGTTTCAGATAGTAGTGGCTCATCCCATGAAAAATTTTACTCAGAATATCTTCCACACTGTGGTCGACAAGGGTGCCTGGACATGCGTTATGTCATTAGCATGTTGGAAGGCCATTGGCCAATCCGTTTTGTCTCCATCACCTACTCTCCTCACTTCTTTTGATGGTCATTCATTCCGACCACATGGCATCGTTACTTCTTTCCCTGTGCAGTTAGGAGGGAAAATTGTGTGTGTCGAAGTAGAGGTAGTCAATGCTCCCCTCGACTATAACCTCTTGTTAGGACGGAGTTGGACTTATACTATGAAAGATGTGGTTGCTACAATTTTCCGAGTCTTGTTGTTTCCACGCGAGGTTCAGATAGTGACCATCGATCAATTGTCTTTCTCCAGACCTGACCCATCTTTGGGGGAATCCACGGTCTCGATGATTGATAATCCTCAACCAGGTGTCGTTAACATAGGAGTTGGTTTGTGCCCATCCTTTATGGGTACCTTCTATTACCCACCTCCTCACGACGATATCAAATTTATATCTAATCACCATAAGGTTGAGATTTTTCAAGTTTCGTCGTTTCGCACGACTTACTTTGAGGATCCTTAGATTATTCCTTCCCCATCAGCCACGATGGATGAGACAGGGCACCCAGGCATGTCCATGCCCTTGTCTGCCACTGAGGTAGTGTACTCTTTATTCCATCAAGCTTTAGTTAACCCTGATCCGACTCCTGCACAAGAGTTAGATCAACTTCTAGAGCCTATTTGGGCTCATGCTTCTCTCGCTAACATTGATTCATTAGACTTAGTCTTGCCTTCTGATGAAGCGGTAATCAAAGAAATGACTAGTCCAGACAAACCTTGGGAAGATCTTCATCATAGATCATATTTTCTCCCAGAGTTAAGCCGAATCAAAGCAGGAGAATTCACCATTACCATAACAGGAGATCATCCCTATTAATCTCCTAGCTATGAAGGAAATTTATGCTGATGGAAATATGGCGACTATCACTGAAGCTATACCCATCAACATCTCCCGAAACCCTGGCATCGTGGAGAATGTCTTCATCGGAGTGGATTGTTCCCCTGAAGAAATTCAAATTTACACAGATCTTTTCAAAGAATTCTGCAACGTTTTTGCCTGGTCTTATGAGGAAATGCCAGGTATTGATCCAAAAATAGTTGAACATGAAATCACAACGTATCCTGATGCCAAGCCTGTTCGAAAAAAACTTCGTTCAGTCAATCCCAAGAAAGCAGTAGCCATCAAGATTGAGGTTGAGAAATTGCTAAAGGCAGGTTTTATTTATCCTATCCATTTGACTCAATGGATGTCAAATCCTGTGTCGGTCAATAAAAAATAAGGAACGATTCGTGTATGTACCGATTTCTGTGATTTAAACAAGGCATGTCCCAAATATAATTTTCCTACACCATTCATTGACCAGATCATTGATGAATGTGCTAGTTGTGAAGCCTTTTCTTTCATGGACGATTTTTCGGGATATAATCAAATCCAAATCAAACCCAAAGACCAACACAAAATGACATTCATTTGTTTGTGGGGTACATTCGCATATCGTAAGATTCCTTTTGGCCTTAAAAATGTTGGAGCTACATTCCAACGGGCCATGTCTTTTTCTTTTCATGACCTCAAGCATATAGTCGAGGCATATCTAGATGATTTAGCATCATTCTCTCGCAAGAGAATGAATCATCCCATACACCTTAGACTAATATTTGAATGTTGTCACTACTTTAGGATTCACTTGAATCCAAACAAGTTCAGCTTCTGCGTAACGTCAGGATGTTTGTTAGGCTTCATCGTATCAAAAACAAAGATCATGGTCGATCCTCTTAAGTTGGAGGCAATAATCCAGTTGCCCCCCCACACACACAATCCTACAACTTCAGAGTCTACAAGGCAAGGAAAACTTCTTAAGACGCTTCATCGCCAACTATGTCGAAATCACTAAGGGCTTTATGTGTTTACTAAAGAAAGATGTTCCTTTTTTCTGGGATGAATCCTCTCAAAGCTCTTTCGATGCATTAAAACATGCCCTCACAACCGCACCTCTGCTACGACCACCTAACTATAACAAAGATTTCTTATTATATATGGCTGCCACAGAGTCAACCATTGGCATGGTTTTAGTTCAGGAAGACAATTCATTCTCAGAATACATGATCTATTACCTGAGCTGAGGCCTCATAGGACCAGAACTCAATTATTCTCATATCAAAAAACTTGCATTGGCAGCAGTTCATGCTATTCAATGATTCCATCACTATGTTCTGTTTCGCAATACCACTGTCATTGCTATCGTGAATCCATTCCAGTACATGTTGACACAACGAGTTATAGGAAGAAAACTTAGTAGATGGATAGTCATCCTCCAAGAATTTGACTTAGACTTCGTTTCAGCAAAGTCCAAGAAGTCATTGGTCTTCGCAGAGCTTATTTCGAAACTTCCGGTTGAGTAAGGTGACGTTGTGCCTAAGGAATCACCTATCCAGGGAGATATGTTTTTGATTACATCTTCAGATCCCTAGTATGGAGATATACTTATCTATCTCCAGACTTTGAAATGCCCCACCTCTGCTTCTCGTGACGAGCGTCAATGGATACGCCATCAGGCTAAGAATTATCTCATACTCGATGATACATTGTATCAAAGAGGTGTAGACTGCATCTTACGTCGATGTCTCACACATGAGGAGGCCATCATTGTGCTCAACAATTTCCATACTGGATCTTGTGGTGGTCATTTATCTGGGTTGGCAACAACCCAAAAGATTCTCCGAGAAGGTTACTTCTGGTCGACACTTATCAAAGATTGTATCAAATCAGTCAAGAAGTGCCATCTGTGCCAAATCTTCTCTCAGAAGATGAGGGCACATCCCTCTCCTATGTTTCCTATCATCACATTTGGTCCCTTCACTAAGTGGGGGATTGATTACACTACTTGCAACCCCCCGTCAGCAAGGGGGCACCGCTATATCATCATAGTTGTCGACTACTTCACTAAGTGGGTCGAAGATATGCCAACGTTTAAAGATGATGGAGAGACTGTAGCTCTCTTCTTATTCAACCAAATCATAGCAAGGTTCGGCATCCCAAGAGAGATTGTCACTGACCATGGAAGTCACTTTCAGAACCAAATGACGACCGAATTAACATCAAAGATTGGGTTACGAAAGGAGCAGTCATCAGCTTACTACCCCCAAGCCAATGGGTAGGTGGAAGATGTAAACAAAACTCTTAAGACTATTCTACAACGAACTATCAACTCAGCCAAGTCAAATTGGCATTTGATGTTATACTTGACATTATGGGGTTACCGAACATCTGTTAAGACTGCAACCGGTTTCTCGCCTTTTCAACTCATTTATGAGCTGGAGGCAGTCTTACCCATCAAATGTCAAATCCCATCTCTAAAATTGGCAGTACAATTATTTCCAGACACTTCTCCACTTAAAGAACAGTTAGTACACCTTGAGCATCTCAATGAGCAGCATCGCGATGCGGCCCTGGCCAACAAGGCTCACAAACATAAGGTCAAGTGTCAGTATGATAGGTCCATTCATCCTCGGATTTTCTCTGAGGGCGACCTTGTCCTGGTCTATGACCAAGATAAGGACCCCCTGGGGATAGGAAAGTTTAAACCCATGTGGTTTGGACCCTTCATCATCAAAGAGGTATTAAAAAAGGGTGCTTATTTTTTGGTTGATTTTGAAGGGAATGCTTTGGCAGAGCCTAGAAATGGGCTCTACCTCAAGAAGTATTACTCATAGACAGGTCATTGTGGGTAAATTTCTGTAACATATGTATAGTCTTTGTACTATTACTTTTTAGTTTCTTTTAAGTGTTATGGACATGTCATTGATGTTATCTTTCATCAATATGACAGATGTCAAGTGATTCTTAGGTGTTCATTGGGTATGCAGACGGTGCTAGTCGGCACACGCGGAGGCTTTCCTCCACAGCTTGGGTAATCTTTACACCTCAAGGCCAATTGTTATCTTCTGGAGGTATATGCTTAGGTGACACCACAAATAATGTCGCCGAGTATAGTGCAGTTATTGAGTTGCTTTGTGATGACTTTTCATTAGGTATCTCTCATCTTCGGGTCTATATCAATGCTCAATTAGTTGTGTCATAGCTAAACAGAGTATACTGGGCTCATGATCCAACTTTACACTGATGATTCCTTAGGGTACGTCTCTTAGAATGAAACTTTGATTATATTACATATTTTCATGTTCCTAGGAGATTAAACCAAATTACAGATACTCTAGCTAATCAAATTTTAGATTGGCATCTTGCATACATATGAAAGAACATTGACATAAGCATGTAAATTTTTGTACATGCGATCCTTAAGACACAAAAGATCAAAAAACCATATATAACATCATAAAACAACCAGAGTACATAGATGGACACAAGCACCTCAAAAATGGGACTAATAAACAAGTCACAGGGCTTATGCCCTCAACAAATATATACAAGTAAGTGCTCATGGCATGTAAAAAGTCTAAATAGGTTCAGGGCCTATGGGCCCTGTTATAATAGTCTACAACATGGGCTAAACGCCTAAAAAATCGGACCCACATCTGAGGTTCCCCCATGACATGAGGCTGCATGGATGGCGGCAGGTCCTCTATCTCTGCCATCGGGACTGTGCGAGTGAGTGTAGTGAAGTTCCTCTCAACTCATCTAAGGACTCTCTCAGCCTCCCCGACTGGGAGGTTCTCTGCTACCGTTTCTCCTCCGGCGGCGACAGTTGCGGCTTCTGGCCAAGGACAACGCCTGTTTTGTGCATAATTGACAGGTCGCATGGGTCCCACATCTGCATACAACAAACATTTACCCATCAAATACATTGGCATCCAAAAAAATGATATATACCACAAAAATGACAAAAAAAATTACATATGCAAAAAAAAAACTACAAAGGTGGAGACTTACCCATCTCCCCTTGCTCCTCACCAGGAGGCATGGGTATCTCAGGATATCTAGAAAAATCTATCCCTGCATATGGGTAGTCCTTGATCACAGGGATCTGTCATGACATCCACGAAAATAATTCATCATCGAAGGACTCATTGGTCCTTCCACCACCCTGTCGCGGAAACAATACTTCACATCTACACACTGCAGGAAATGAGGCCTGATGTCCTCATACTACTTCCCAAGGGCTAAAGATTGGAACTCTCTCAAAGAACAATGAACACAATATCATCCTGAACCCAAAATTCCTTTGTGTCCGCTGTCGGAAATCTGTCAATTGCCTCTTCATGCACTCCAGTAATGTAGTACTCCAATAAAAAATCTATGCATTCAAGCACTGGATCACACAGTTCATCTGTGCACGAGAAGCCTGATGCAAGGCTGCAGAACCGATAATCCACCCAATCAATAATAATATCATATGCAGTGATAGGTTAGTCATCTTACTGATAGGTACCTGGGAGCTCGCATGACCAGTCCCAGCCTCACAGTGCTCAACTATCAGTTTCAATATCTTACTTAGTCCCACAGGAAACGTCCTAAAGTTGACTGGTTCCCCTCTCCTTGAGAGGCCAATCAAAAAATAGATATCCTCAGTGTTGTGCACCAGTGATTGCCCCTCTAACAGAAAGGCCTCTCCATGAGGGTGCCAGTAGTCGATCAAGGCATTAAATAGCCTTGGTTGTGCACGCATAAATGAACACAGAAAGAACTTCAGTAAACTACATTGCATCAACATGGCCACGACATTCGGATCTCCTGCAACCAACTCACTGACTGATTCATTCTCTCTTTCCCTCCACTGGACATACATCATGCCAACACAACAAGGTTCAGGAGGGTCAACACTTGCCTTTTAATTCTTTTTTCTACAAAGAGGGGGGTCCATGCGTGTTGTAGAGGCGACAGTCGCGTGTACATGTGGGCTTACTTTACTCTGCCCGAGCATACACGTGGCCTGTCTAGAGACAACCCACATGTACCTAGGGCCAACTTTTTTAAGGTCTGCGCCCACCCAAAAAATGAACCTAAAGACAAAATTGAAGAATTGAATAGATAGATAAAGGAGTTTGTACTTACTTGGTCCAAGCAGAAGTTTGCTTCGTCCACTATAGCTCCCGGAATCACCGTTTTTAGCAAAGGGCGTCTTTTGGCTCCAAAGTCAATTTCTAAATCAGCAATGGTGATAATGAGCTACCAGCTTCTATTTATAGACTTTTTGGCCTCTTTTTGTCACTTTTTTGGCCTCCCTCATCAGTTTCTTTATACCAAAAACCATTTAGAGTGATTCAGGAGTTATATGGGAGGGATTTGATCAGGTATTGGGACATTTTTTTTGAGTTTTGAGAAAATTTTGGCGGTCCATAATTTTTTTTTCCAAGAATCAACTTGAGCATATAGGTTAGGTTATTACCCCAACTTTTGCATCTCGTTGTCTTTTTCCTCTTCTATAGGATCGATCCCATCAGGTTGTGACACAGAACCATCATATCTGCTTTAGAAGTGTCGCAACTTGGCGGTAGAGCTTACCAGAACATGGATGCCCTAGGTAGGTCCTGGTTGCATTACAGTTTCCATGCCATCTCTAAAACAATGTAGGATCGGGAGTCCTTATAGTCTTTCCTGAATATGATTTTGAGCCTTATTTGCATGATTCTTCTTCACTCTTTGTCTCACCCTTAGGACTCCCAAAAATAAACGGGTCTCCTTTTAAGCCCTTTTCAGACCCTCTAAAAATGAAAAGATTGTCGAGCGATCTTGTGGCCTTTCACGCTCATTAAACTAAAATTTGAAGTCATGTCTGTCCGGCGGTATTTTACCCCTTTTTCAGTCCAGACGGTCAACTTTACGAACAAAGGTATACTCTATTGAATTTGCATTCTTTAGAAGAGTACTCTGAGGGATAATTTTATCCCTTTTTCGGGCCTGAGGGACTAAACTTACGAAAAAGAAACCCCCACGGAGTCCATAGTTAAGCTCTTTACAGACTCCCTAAAATTGAAAAGATCACCGAGTGACCTTATTCTTTCACACTCGTTAAATTGGTCTAGAAGAATATTCCTGATGGAGTCCACAGTTAATCTTTTTTTAGACTCCTTAAAAGTGAAAAAATAGCTGAGTGATCTTGTCCTTGTCACACTCGTTAAAATGGTTTTGAATCGACATCTAATCGGTGCTAGTTTATCCCTTTTTCAAACCGACTAGACTATATTCGAAAAAGGTACCCCAATGGAGTCTCCTTTTATGTTTTTTCAGACTCTCTAAATATGAAAAACCACCGATATTACCTTCTTTTGGGCTCGTTAAACTTACATCGAAGGATGTTACCATTGTGTGTTTTATCAACTGCATTTGCATACCTTATCCACCAACCTTGTGACAGTTTGCTTCTGCATCTTAACACCTTTGGCCGACGGAGGATTTTTCCCGAGTATCATTTTACTAGAACATCAGTCTTGTCCTTGTGCCTTGAGCTTGTATGTTTGCAATACTTGTTCCTCCATTGTAACGTAATATTCTTTTATTCTTTTTCCAAAATTATCGAAAAGAACAAAAAAAATCAAATATACCCCAAAAAGAGGATGGGAAAAGTATTTTCTTTATTGGCAACATAATGAGTCGCCCTTGGATAAAGCACATCTGTCCGGTTGATCATCAGACTATGGGATGTAGTATGACCTTATGAATCTTTTCTCGCTATATAGAGTTGTGTCCTCCACCGTTTGGTTATTCTTCCAAACATATGGAGAGTTTGCATTGCCTCCTGCTTCGTAGACTTATGATTAACATACATGCTGCCTGAGTCTCATCACGTGTCGTGCTATTGTCCAAGGGAAGTTTGTTACTAATCTTGAGTCATCCCCTCTACAAAATGTCTCTTGTCCGCATACCTGGCCATCCCTAACATCCAATCAATTCCTTGTTCGAAATCATTGAAGCCTTCAGTCTGATCATCAATATTATCATGTCAATGACCGACGAGCCTTCGAAGACCTCTGGGTAGTGCAGTCGTACACTCATATTACACTCCTACCTGAGTTTTGAATATTTTGAAGTTGTTTCTCGAGATCTGAAGATCTCATCTCTAGCCATTAGGCCAAATCAGCTTCTGGAAGATGGATACTCTATATGTATATCTTTCTAATTTCAAGATGTAGCTCCGCTGTGTATTGTTCGTGACTACTCCTTATAGTTATTTTCCATGGATCTACAGTGTATTTGATTGGTAGCCATGGTTCTATTTTATCCCGAGCATGGGTATGCCCACCTCGATGAGACATTTGTTATTTTGGAGACAACACCTCCTGGTTCCTGATCCTTGGGCTCAATCGTTCGACACTTTAGTAAGGATTGGTAATATATTTCAGCCATCAAATGCTCTTCTGACCTCACACATTAGGGAGCATCTATTATAACCCTAAATTGCACCACACATTCTTACCTGGCATCAGGCCAACTCATATCCCTTGTTTGCCAAAACTATGTTGAACAACTCTTTGAAAATCCTCTTGTGTAAAGGCCCACGCCCCCTAACCCATTACTGCATGCGGGTACACGCTAGCTGACTCACAAAATCCCGTGTGTACCTACAAAAGTATGAAAAAAAGGAAAGTTTCCGACGAAAGAAAAAGCTATGGATGAGTTAACTAAAACTCCCGGCCATGCATGGCCGAGGGTTCGTCCAAAAACCTAGCTCCTTCTAGCCTATAAAAGAAGGGGTACGGGTACCATTTGGAAGAGGAAGAAATATAGCAAAGAAACTCTGCCCATTTACATATTCCATTATCCCAGCCCTTTATCCTTTCCTCATGCCAAAGGAGATTTAAAGCAAAGCAGTTGAAGGACAGAAGAAGAGGAGCCCAGGATCAAGTTCAAGGAGCGGTGGCCGGTCTCAACTTTTGTAAGTTGACTCACTTTAAGTAATAAAGAGAATGCTTTTCCCATTCCAATTCATGAAATTTCTATGGTTTGATTAGTTTATGTTTGATTTCTAACCCATGAGTATAGAAGTAGCATGCATGCATAGTTGTTGTTTGTCTTGAGTGTAGGTCATCTTTGGAAGGAGCATTGCGAAAAAGTAATCAATCACAATGGAGGATCAACATCGAATGTCAGTAACAAGGTAGGTGGATATTTCCATGCATTTACTGAGAAAAGGGGATTTAAATCTAGGGATTTAGGTAGAAAATAATTTCTATTCGGTCAAATCTGCATGCAAAGTCTGAACTCTATTTGCTAGTCCGTAGGGTGTTTTTCCCAACAACAATGGCCTACCTCGAAGGACATTTCGGATATCACATCCTTTCTGGGCTTGGAAGGATACTATAGGAGATTTATAAAAGGATTCTTGAAGATTGGATGTCCAATCACTACCCTCTAGAAGAAGGGGACAAAATTCACGTGGACACAAAAATGTGAAGAAAGATTCCAAACTCTAAAACATCTACTGACCCACGCACCCATGTTGAAGATCGTCGATCCCAAAGATGACTTCCTCGTGTGCACAGATGCCTATAAGGAAGGGCTCGGAGGAGTCCTTATGCAAGGAGGAAGTGTGGTATGATATGAATCCCAAAAATTGAATGAGCACAAAGTCAACTATGTGACCCATGATCTAGAGTTGGCCGCCATAGTGCACACCTTAAAAATGTGGAGGCATTACCTCCTAGGAAGAAAATTTCCACTTATGACAGACCAATGTGGATTGCGATATCAGTTTGACCAACCAAAGCTCAATACCAGACAAGCTAGGTGGATGGCCCTCCTCAGCAAGTTTGATTTTGAAATCAAACATATTAAGGGAAAGGAATATAGGGTGGCCAATGCCCTTAGTAGAAGCATGAAAACAATTCACCTGGCAGCAATAAGCACCTACAAGACATATGTCAAGGAAAGAGTCAGAAATTCACAAGAGACAGACACATTCTTCTAGACCGTGACCATGTACCTGCAACAAGAATCCACAGGGATAAAGTATGGAGGCTACCATATGATGGAAGGAGGTCAACTCACTTACAGAAACAGATTGTATATCCCATATTATGACGACTTGAAAAGGTTCATAAAGGATGAACTGCACAAAAGACCTTACACTGGTCATCCAAGATACCAGAAGATGATCATGGCCACCAGGAAACAATTCTATTGGTCTGGATTGAAGAAAGACATAGCTGAATACTTAGCCAAATGCATAGAATGCCAATAGGTCAAAGCAGAACACCGACACCCAGCAGGATTATTACAACCTCTACCAATCTCAGAATGGAAATGGGAAACCATGTCCATGGATTTCATCACTAGATTGCCAACCTCGACCAAACAGAATGACGCCATCATGGTAAGGGTGAATAAATTGAGAAATTCCGCTCATTTTATCCTCATCAAGTCGACTTGTAAGGAAATAGACATCACCAACGTATTCATGAAGGAGATATTCAAACTGCATGGTATGCCGAAAGAGATCGTATCTGATAGAGACATGAAATTTACTTCCAGCTTTTGGAAATCACTGATGGCTGGTTTGGAGACCAAGTTACTATTTAGCATAGCCTATCACCCTCAAACCGATGGACAGATGGAAAGGGTGAACCAAATATTAGAATACATGCTTAGGATGCATGTAATGCATCAACCCAAAAACTGGGAAGATTTCCTGTCACTGGTGGAATTCTCCTACAACAACAGCTACCAAGAATCCTTGAAGACAAGCCCTTTCGAAGTCCTCTATGGTAGGCCGTGAAATACTCCAGTCAGTTGGAGTAATCCCATAAACATAGTTACTATTGGACCCGACATGTTGAAATAAATGGAACAATAAGTGATTCAGATAAAACAAAATCTAAAGGTCACTCAGAACCGACATAAAAGTTACGCTGACCAAAAGAGAACTCCAAGAGAGTTCAAGGCAGGAGACCACATATACCTCAGAGTTAGGCCCAAGAACAGTTCCCTGAAGATGGGAGCTTGTGCCAAGTTGGAACCTCGATATTGTGGACTCTTTGAAGTTATAGATAGAGTGGGACATGTAACCTATAGGCTAGCACTTCCTCCCACAGTAAAAGCACATAATGTTTTCCATGTTTCATTATTGAAGAAATATGTACATGATTATAATCATATAATTGAATGATCTGTGATCCAGGTGGAACCGGAGGGAGAATTCCTACCAGAACCTCAATGCATACTGGACAGAAAGGAAACCCCGCTCAGGAACCGAACCATTGCATAGGTCAAGGTGTAGTGAAAACATTTTGGCCTAGATGAGGCTACATGGGAAATGGAAGATGCCATGAAACAGACATATCCGATTTTGTTTACTTTTGTACTTACATGTTCTATTGATAAATAGAACATCGATAATGATTTTCCTTTAAGGGGGAGGGAATTGTAACACCCTGTTTCCTACGGTATGTAGAAATAAATATATTGGCCAAGAATTATGGCAAACTCCAAGATGTGAATGTGTGATTTGACGAACCCTGCATAAAGGTCGACGAATGTAAATGATGTGTAAATATATATGTTGCATGAGTGATGAGAGGGGGATGTGCTGAAAAAGAGACCATGATGGTTGATGAAAGGTGGTGGAAGGCACCTGGAATGGTGACGTTAACTTCCACCAAACCAATACCGTATTGGTCTTCACGGGCTCAAAGACCAAAGTTTCTCTCTGGTCTTGGAATGAATTACTCTACAGAATGGTAGGTGGGGAGGCTCCTCATGAGTTAATGAGGGGATGGGGGTGAACCGCCCATCCATTGAATCCCTCCATAGAATCCCTCAGACCTGACCACTACGGGGGAATTCATGCCACATGTGACCTTGCAAGACAAAGCAAGAAAGGAAGTGTGGGGAGAGGGGGGAGCGTGCAAGAGGAATCGCAAAAGAAGAACCAAAGGAACTTCAAAAAATACAGTGAGTCTTGAACGGAGGAGAAGGAGAGTAACCTTCATCCTTGAATTCCGATGAGCGGGAAGTAGGAGACTGAGTCTCAAAGCCTCATGGTCTATCTCGGGGGTGGCTAGTGGTAAATCCGTTGGGATTCGCTGAGCCTACGGTTGGGTGGAAACAAGCACCCCTCTCAATAGTCCTTCCATACTTGGTGTTATTTCTGATAAGTGTTTACATCTCGTTTATTGAATTGAATATAATGGATTCATGATCATGTTTGTACACTTATAAATGATTGATTTATGTATGGAAGTGTTTTCTTGGTGTTTCGATCAGCAACAATGAATGTTTTCTTATACTTATACAACTATAATTGATTTACGTATAGAATGAAAAAGTTCAGATTTCGAGCTCATTCCTTGGAGAGTTGTCCCATGTACTTGACCCATGCCATGCCCTGGGTTGTTTTCATGAAGGCACCTCCTTCTGGGAAGCTCCATCATATTCCAGAGCCGGAGTGAGTTCCTTGAAAGGACTATCATTTTTAAATAAATACTTAAGCTTACCTCACCCCTGTCACAAAGTTCATAGCTCTATAATTTAAGAAGGCCTTTCAGTCAGGTCACCAAGCCTGGTGATAATTCCCCAAGAATCCGTTGAAGGATTTTATGGCCTAAGTTTGAAAACCTTGCACCAGAAAGAATGGTTCCCCCAGATGTTGGTGTTTCGGTGTTTCAGCAACCGGGAAACCCAAGGGAAAGTTTCCTTGTATTCGAATGTAGCAAAATCTTGACTTGCGAAACCCCGAAATGGTATAGCGTGGTTAGAGTTTGGTGTTTCAGCGTTTTGGCACCCGGGATACCCCAGGGGAAATTTTCCTTGTATTCGCATGTCATGAAATCCCAACTTGCGAAACCCCAAAATGGTATAGCATGGTTAGAGTTTGGTGTTTCGGCATTTCGGCACACGGGATACCCCAGGGGCAAGTTTCCTTATCTTCACATGTCACAAAATCCCAACTTGCAAAACCCCGAAATGGTATAGCATGGTTATAGTTTGGTGTTTCAGCGTTTCGGCACCTGGGATACCCCAGGGGCAAGTTTCCTTGTATTCGCATGTCGCGAAATCCTGACTTGCAAAACCCCGAAATGGTATAGCATGGTTAGAGTTTGGTGTTTCTGCATTTTGACACCTGGGATACCCCAAGGGCAAGTTTCCTTTTCTTCGCATGTCATGAAATCCCGACTTGCGAAACCTTGAAATGGTATAGTGTGGTTAGAGTTTGGTGTTTCGGCGTTTCGACACCCGGGATACCCAAGGGTAAGTTTCCTTGTACTCGCCAGATGCGAAATCTTGATATGTGGAACCCCAAAATAGTCTAGCGTGGATATGTTTTGGTGTTTCAGTGTTTTGGTAACCGGGAAACCCAAGGGTAAGTTTCCTTGTACTTGCCAGATGCAAAATCCCGAGATGTGGAACCTCGAAATACATGTAGCGTTATATATATATCGGCATTTCGACACCCAGGAATCCCAAGGGTCGGATTCTCTTGTCTTTGCATATTGCGAAATCCCAACTTGTGAAACCCAAAAATGAGCTTAGTAGATATATGGGTTTCGTTGTTGTGGCACCTGGGAAACCGGAGGGTATGAACCCTCGTCTTCATACATCATGAAATCCCGGTACATGAAGTTCTGGTAGGTGAAATCCCGAAGTTGCTTGGTGTGAATAGGATTTCGGGTTTCAGGGTTTGAAGAGTCGAAGAAATTGACTCCCTTGCATGTCAAACTCCCGGTTTCCAAAGTCCCAAAATTTGAAAGGCACCTCTTGGCTTAGCCCAGGGTCACAACCGATGGACACATGGAAGTGAATCCTATGCTTGGTGCATGAGTTTCACATGATGGATTTTCAACAAAAGTACCAGTGAATTGGTTTGGTGGAAGTCTCATTTGGAAGACCTAGCCTATGCTAGAACCTCATAGGAATTTGGGAATTATGTCCCTTGATAATGAAGGATAATGAAAAAGGCGAAAAATCTTAGTTCCCATAGTGGGTGTGTGACATCCATTGCTCCATAACATGATGAAAGGTGGATGAAGCAAGAATGAAGGAGAAAGTGGAAAATAACCCTAAATCAAATTTTCATGGGAGTTGATTCATGTAACTCTCGTTTCTTGCATTGGTATGCGAGCGAGAGTTGAAAACCATGTTGCATCCCTTTACCTTCATAGCTTGGAGTTCTATGATGTTGGTTAGTGGAGGGTTCTTTAGTCATGTACTTGGTGGGAGGTCTCAAGTTTAATCCTCCCAACCTTCAAAGTTTTCCCAAACCCCCATTTTATTTTTTATTTTCATTTTTAATTAATTTTCCCAAGCCGCATTTGACCAATTTTGTCATTTTCAAGACAATTTTGGTCCATGATTTTTGAGGTCGAAATGGGGTCATATTGTATCATAATCAAGAAAATGAGGACTCATTGGAAAGATTATCCCAAGAACTATTAGATACATACATCATATTTTATAAAAAGTGATCGAAACTTCTTCTTATAATCAAATTAAGACCAAGTTTGTGTGGGCCCCAACTAGTGACCAATAAAAGGGGCCAACATTGAAAATTTTGCAAAATGAGCTCTCACCTCATGAAATATGAATTGAGAATCCTTGAAATAGGTAATTTTTATATGGTAGGGTTTCATAACTCCAAAATAATCCCATCATGGCCTTCCTTAGGGGAAAATGTTTATGGTCCCAAAACAAGCCGAACAAGGTTAGATTGAGCCCTCTTGGGTGTCAAAAAGATATTGTTGGGCACAATGTTATTCATGGTTGTCATGAATGTGTCTAATAGGTGATAAATAGTAGTATAGATAACATTTTAACTTCTAAATTCATTTATCCTCACTAACCCTTTAATTGATTATTGAAGCACTAACCAAATTGAAATTTGAACCCTGTAACTAACTTGAACTGAGACCAAGTGACTTAAAATCAATGACTGGTATTCTTTTGGTGTTTGATAAGTCACTATGTTCTCTAAAGAACCTCTGAAATTAACCTCTTGATACTCTTTAATGGGCAAGGGCCATAGTAACTATGACTTCTATCATTGTCTTGAACTATAACCATAGATTGATAGGATGCTCAGAGAAACCCTCCTACTAGCTCGAGAAAATATAGAAATGAGAAAAATCACGTTGATACCAAATCATGTTTTTGGGTAAATAGTAGGTTAGGGATCATATCTATTTATGAAAAACAAATATAATGAGGGGAAAAGAAGATTAAAAATGAAAGACACAAGAAGATGAAAATGATACCACCCAAGAATTCATTGACTAATGAAAACCATGCGTTCAAAGAAGTGTTTCAAACATGATATTGTCCCTACTTTTTCTCAAATGTAACAACCTTGGTTTCTATATTCCATTTCCAAAATCTCATCCAACCATAATGAACTATTTTTTTTTGAACCTTCTTATTCTTCCAACACGTGTTAGAAGATGGTTTGTCTTCCCACAACAAAGACAAGTATGGAGATCAAAACATTTTGTCTCCTTATGGCCATCTTGATGGCAATGATAAAACTTATCACTCTTTATATAATAAAATTTATCAACAATATCCTTAGGTTCATCATTAAATCCTCCATCAACTTCTTGAACTTTTGAATCATGCCCATACAAATCTTCAGCAATAAATTTGGTGCTCATAAACTAAATTTGTTTGGAGTATGGAATATGAAAGGAAATGTTTTGTTCATGTCCTAAACATTTATTTTTGTTGTTGCATTTTAATTCTTCCCTAGGTCTTGTTGAAATATTATAACTACAAAGAATATTCTACTTATTATTGAGCTATTATATTATAGATCAATCCCCTTTTGTGGATTGATCATGTCCGGCTCTATATAAAACCAAATCCCCTATTGTGTATTGGTCAAACCCTAATTATATGTTGCTAATTAAGAAGTCAACCCCCAGGTTTAACCACTAAGTGAAGAATTTGTCCCTACTTGATGAAGAGACACCACCCTTGCACCTTCCATCCAGTATAAATAAGAGTGGAAGGTTCCTCATTAGCTCACTCACTCAAGTCACTCATATAGTGTGCAAGTTTGAAGGAAGTTGCAACTGCTAGTTTCCAAAAGAAGGAAGAAATAGGCGGATTGCTCATTGTTGGATATTCTCTTGTGTTTGTTTTATTATCTTGGCATTGTATTGGCAATCTATATTAAGGAAGTTTTTGTTGGGTTTTCTTCCCCATGAGGGTTTCTCAGGATAAATGTTCTATACCTTGTGATTGTGTATCTTTCAATGATCCTGCTTATGCTATTATTGTCTAGTAAATTGAAAAGAACTTAATAACAACTCTAAATTTAACATGGTATCATAGCTTAACTGAATAGAGCACCTTTCATTGGGTTACCAAAAATGTCATTGTTGTCGTACAAGAAAATTAAGGATTTTTGTTGGAATAGATTTTCAACCTAAAAACTATCTAGGGTAGTGTGCCCTAGCCTTGTGAACTCATTGACAGATTGAGCACACCTTTACAGTGGCCAGAGCTTCCAGAAAGTGAAACCCTAGTTTTCACTAGTACCAAAAAACAAGAAAACTACGAAACCATAACCAATCCTAGAAGTACCAGTCCATATTTGTGTAGGCCAAGTTTCAAGCGATAAAATTAGCATTTTCAAAAAACAGACTGCACCAAAGTACTCACCTAAGCCAAGTTCACCTCCTCGTAAGCTTAGATCTAAATTATGAGCACTTTCATTTTTTGGCCATTTTCCTAGCTCCAGGTTAAGATGTCTGCAAGAACCAAGTTTGTTGACAAGTTAGAAGGTGTGGATAACTTCCATGCCTAGAAGTATAGGATTTCACTCATTCTTTAATATAATTACCTTACAAGATTCATCAAGGAAAATGTACCAGAACCCGCGGATGCTATAGCTAAAGAAAAGTACCAGAAGGATATGGTTAGGGCCAAAAGAATCATTTCATACTCCATTAAAGATCACTTGATCCCTCAAGTGGATTCTAAGAATACTCCAAAATAAATGTTTGATTCCCTAAACAAGTGGGTGCAACTGCAAACAATGTGGATCCCTCTATTTCCTTTTTCTCACATAAAGTCTCCCACCAATCTTTGACATGGGGGATGGCCTTAAGGAGCGTAAACATAATATTTTCTCTATCAAAAAAGTTTTGGATAGAAAATAACCCTTCTATAAGGTTTAACCATTTATCTATGGCATCGACATGTATTTGAAATTAAAATATAGGAATATAAATGTTGATATCTACCTTGAATAGGGTGTCTCTTTCGCTTGAGTTGGATGCGTCGATTGTCGACAACCGTCAAAGGATTTATGAAATTTTTTCCATCATCTCGTTCCTCTGTCACTCAAGGGATTCCTCTAGCAACATTTTGAAAGGATATCATGTCATGTCATCTTTCTTTCTGCCACCATGGACAATTTCTTGGGTGTGTAAGATAAGTTTTCCTCAAGAGAAACAAGCTTGAGACCCAACTATCTATACCTTGGCCGCATCAGTGACATGCATTAAAACAAAACGACAAGGAGAAGAAATCTCTGATTCCACTGGTCCAGATTTATGAATAGAACAAAATGAAACCACAGATTTATAATATTAACATAGACAAACAGTGAACAATGACAAAGATATAGTAAAACTTGGTTTCTATTAAATAAGAAATATGTTGAAAACTGTAAAATGTAGATTGAAAACAAGCCTGCTAGAATGGTGTCATCTTATCTCTAAGAAGATATGTGAGGGATATTCTCATTCACAATAAGATGAGTAAAATGAGGCTATAAAGGCCTTTTTACAATAAAAATGAATTCCAAAACCATATACATATAGAAACCTAACCCTAGGAGATGAAGCGCCAAAAGTCATGTGGGCCCCGTTGGGGTAAGTTAGTACCTCAACTTCCCGGGGTCTTAACTTTTGCATGCGATCTTTGTTTAGGGTGAACAATATCTCATTGGAAAGGTATTGAAGAGGATATTCATTTAGGGGGATCAATTAGATATTGTAGCTATCATAGAAGTTCATGATCATGAAAAATCATCGTTGAGTCCCTCGAAATGGCCTTAGAAGTTCAGGAACCGAAAAACTGCTAAAACTAGTAAGTTGCCAAAAAAATGTTTTGAGCCAGTTGACAATGTAGGTGGCCACCAAGATCCTATTGGATAAAAATTTTAAGAAGTTAAGGATACACTTGAACAATTGAAAATGAATACATCACAACAGAAAGAACAACAGGAACAAAAACAACAAACTTTTAAGGAGAGAACAGATCTAGAACATGAGACAATATAAAATATAGAAATGGGGAATGGAAAATTTTATATAACTTAGGGAATATTGCAAGTGGATTAAGAAACATTGAAAAATCCATTGAAATACATAGATCATTTAGACTTGGCACTACCCAAGGTTCCAACGAAGACTCTGTATAAACTTCAAATAAGTGTCACGTAGGAGATTTAGTCGAGGGCATGTGCAGATGCGACAATTTTACAATTGGAAAATAAAATAAGGAAGACAATGGAGATGAGTCTTAATCATGTGCATGTCGAGAGGGAAGAATCAAAGAAGCACACTGAAATATTAGAACAACAAGTGGAGGAAGTGTTCAAAACTATTGTTGACAATGTGCAAGGGGAAAGTATACCCACAGAGGGTAAGATTGAGAAGATACACAAGAAATGGAGCTATACAGAGTCCACATTGAAGATTTTATGGACCTCTTAACTCCCACTACTCCACCAGAAGTAAGAACACAAAGGGAGAAGGAGTTCACAAGTCATTCAGAGAGTTTTTCATTGAGTATCCAGAAAATTACAGAGCTGCATAATAAGAGCACACAGTTATGGAAAACTCTTTAGGAGAATGAGAAATTGAAAGAATTAAACTAGAAGGAAGAAGATATAAACACTGTAGTACAGGAACTGAAGAGAAAACAAAAAATGATGACAATCTCGAATAGATTGAGGAGTGTGCAAGAAATGAAGAATTTGCAGGCAGAATTGAAGACTATCAAAGTAGAAAAGTAGGCAAGGCAGGCACAATTGGAACCACTACATGAAGGCACAAAACAAATGCCTTTGGAGATGGAAGCAAATAAAGTTCAGATTGAACAGGTTGGATTGGAAAGTGAAGAACCGTTGAAGGAGAATATTACTATGCAGACTGTGAATATTGTAGCAGAGAAGAGCACACATGTAAAATCTAAAGTTGAAGAAATTTGAGGAAGATTCCAGGAGCTGGAGAATTCAGTGCAGGAGGCAGAGTGGCTCGGGATGAGCCACAAGTGAGTGTTGGGGGGCTATTGGAATAGAATATTTTGGAGAAATGTGTAGCAATTAATGAGGCAGTTAGAAAATGGACCCAAAAAGGAGCGTGTGAAAGAAAATAGGGAAAAGCAGCACCGAGAAAGAAGGAAAGTCAAAGAGGAAGATCAAAGAAGAAAATGGTTGGATTTTTGACTAGTCACGTGTAGGGATATAGAAATTGGAAAAATATGACTCACCTAGGTTTAGTGGGTTAAGGTTTTTCTCATTGTTTTAATGATTATTTTACCCTTTTTGTAGTATAAATATGTATTGTGAGATCTGGCGAGATCTAGTTAGTGATATGCGAGAGCTACTTGTGGAGATAGTGTTGGAGATGATCTTAGAGTCATTTTTTGAGACAAATATATGCATTGTAATAGATGGTAAGGTCATAATATGTGGATCTTGGTGTGATCGTGTCAACCTCAACTATACTCAGAGGTAATGTGAACGGTGCTATAAACATTGTAATTCTCACAACGCTATGATTTGATGAAGAATAATAAAAGAAATAATAATGCCATATATTTGTGGAAGTAGCCCAGGGGGATGAACCACGGTAAAATTGTTTCTCTGTTTGCAATGGTTGTCTTATTTCTTGTTACTGTCAGTTATTATGAATGAATGAATGAATATGGTAAGAGTAAAATGAAAGAAATGGTAGAATAGTCTGAATATTTACTGCAGAATGAATCTTGAATGAGTGAAAATGGTTACAAAATGGTAGATATGGATATAATGACATGTTATAACATTAGATCTAATGTATTTGAGGTATAAATAATTTCTAACATCCTCTCTTCCAATATTGTAGAAATCTGGGTCCTGCAGTCACCCATAAAGCCATCTTGGGTGAGGTTGCATTGTGCACTATGTGCGTAGTGTTTCCTTCTGGTCTCCAAAAGGGTCGATGGTTTGCAGGGTTTTATTGGAAAATTAAGTACAACCCAGGTCATCATAAGAAACATCCAACAGGCCCATTTTCCCTCTTCACATTGGCCAATACTCTCTGTTGAATAAGAAACAAGCTGAAAAGGAGGTTGAAACCCTTAAGGAGTTATGGTTATGTGTTACAAACTATAAAGGGCATGACCTTGAAAATATGGTGTATGACCAGATGAGGGTTGTTAAGTTAGCACCATAGGTAGTGCATCAAGTCAATTTTTCATAAGTTATCTGTAGAAGAGCCTTATATTTTGAATGGGTAATTAGAGAGGCTCACCACTTGTTGTGTCTCACCTCCCACAAAAGCCCTTTTTTTTTTAATTTTTATGGGTCACCCTCTTATTTTTCGTTCCTATTTTCTCCCCTACAAGGCATGCATTCCTACTTCACTAAGGAAATTCGATCTTCAATCATAACTGATTTAGAATCATGTCTGTCAGAGTGTTTTACTCCACACATCATCCAAAACTCCAATCGTCTCACACCGATAACTTTGACTCATCAACCATAGTCCCTTCGTGGAACCCCGAGGATTATTAGATTCAAACCCAACCTTTCTCACCTCCCCAAATTGGTATGACCTATCAAACTACCACCTCCCCAAATGGAATCCCAAGATTCGACCCTTGATTTATCGATTTGCAATAAGTTTCCTTTATTTATTTTGGGACCCAACACTTTTTCTAATGGTATCAAAGGAATATTCCTTAAATATCATTCTCGTCGAGATCCAGTTCGTGCCACATTCTCTCGAACTCCGAAGATGAAACTCTAATAGGATTCTCGATCCTTTCCACATACAAGTCCAACAAATTATCATAGGATTAAATAATATTCTTGCGATACCATCTCCATCGGAGCTCGAACATCTCCTCATCCTCTAAAACTATGATGGCTTTGTTCCGAAGTCTTACAAGAAATATTATTGGCACGTATTTTTATAAAGAGAATATTCTTGTGATACATTTTCTTTGGGATTTAGTTTGAACCTCACCCTTACTACCTTCGACGCTAAGATCCCGATGGGTCCCACCTGCCCCCATAAGACTGCATATGGGTCAAGTTGACACACTTTTCCAAATATGAGAGAATATTCTTTTGATACCCTTCTCTTCGAAGCTCGAATCAATATGTGATCCCTCCCTCTCTGAATGTGCACCTCTAATAACAGTATTATTTGGCACCACCTTTGTTACACAAATTCATGCATCCATCAACCTTTAATGAGCAATAATGATAGAGATAATGGTCATTAACACCAAAGGTTAATACAAAATATTCTCATACAAACCCAAGTTATGGCACGTCTGTGTTGGCTTAATGTGTTTTATGATCTATAAAACTCCCATATTCAGAAAAATATTACGTTTGTGAAGCATTTATCCTATCTTGATTCATTTTTTTTTTAGTAAGTTCTACTGCACAGTTACTTCAATCACTTGATTATAGGTAACCCATTTTTTTTTGTTTAAACATCCTTTTGTTTTTAAAGTTAATGCACTTTTTTTAATCAATTTGATATTTTTTTTAACATGCTATTATAGGACAATTTGGTAATCAATCATGGAAATCCAGAACCCCAAAAGGTCGATAGCCTCATTGTACTTCTAGACTATTGCAGGGCCCAAACAATCATCTCATCCAGTTGAATCTTTGGTGACTGATACTAATCATCACACTAGCAAAGACCATTGCCCCACGTATGAATAAATATATAAGATATTCAATTCCATAGATTTCCTCGTGTATGAAAAAAACTTAGAAGTGTACCAGAATATACTGAGAAGCAGTATCCATCTAGTAGTCACTCTGCCATCACTTTTCCCATACAATGAGGAAACAAAATGGTGCCTTAGAAAATTTGATGCCACTACAATGACCATCCTAAGAAAACAAGGGAAGTGGGTAGCGTCCCTCAGACCTGAAGACATAAATTAGTTCCTACTCATAGGCTCAAAATGACCTACAACTTATTGGTAGTCATGCTCTACCGCCTATATGGAGAACAAAAGAGCATGCATTTTCAAACTAATTGGCTTCCTTTGGCACACACCATCGTCAAGATGGGAAATATATTCAATTAGGCAGAAATCCTGGTTTTCTACATATGTTTGCATGTGAAGAATCTTCCAGGTATGAAGAAACCTTGTTTTTATATGTTGGCCTACATGATCAATGCCATTTTCTCCTCCGTATTGCTTCTCAAACTGGGGTGGAACTGAGACCGAAATCAACCTCCCATCCATGTATATTGCTCTCAATTATGGAGCGTTAATTATAGACAACACTTTTATGATATATGAAATATATTTCTAACCCCTCTCCACTCGATCTTGTTTGGTTTCCTTAGACACAAAATCTCCTTCGAAGCTAGTAATGGGATGAAAGAGGTACTTGACTATTTCATCTATAAATATTACTCATATATCAGGGTGTATGGCACCACCGGAGCCCCACACCTTTTACCATACTTTTTCCCAGACCATTTGTTGATAAGGGAAATTATGTACCAAAGCATGAGGTCAAGGGTTACTACACTATTTAAAACCAGCAAGAGCTAATCCTATGCTTGGGAAATCCTAAAGGCCATGATCCTCATGAGATGGCAATAATCCATGTCAGGTATGTCAGTGTCACCCATCCAAATATCCATGTTGTTTATTTCGAGGAAGATAAGTTTAAGGGAAATCTATCTTATGACGAAATCTTACACCAATTTCCCCATGACACTACCAAGTGGGAGATTGAGCTTGAACAAGAAGATATCAAGAGGGGAAATCTAATCTATTTCCAGAGGTTACTTCAGCGTGAAAACGATATCAACGTCACCAAAGAATAGGATAAAACCAAGAAAGAAGAGCATCTTGAACAAAACAGACTCCAAGCTAAGAAATATTATCAAAAAAGACAAGTTAAGGAGAAAAATAGAAAATAACATGAGTGCATGGCACATCAGGCTTCACTCCAAAAGAAAAAATAAGAATAATCCAAAAAGTTGGTTGAGGAAGAAAAATCCAAGAGGTTAGTTGATGAAGCACAAGCTAATAAATTAGCTGATGAGGTAGAGGAAAAATGATTAGCCGATGAGGCTGAAGCTAAGAAGAAATAAGACAAGCTATTGAAATATATTTCAACAAGGACACCTAGCACTCCATCGACACCCAATGTAGGCATTTTGAATGTACCTCCTCTAGAATACACTCCAATAAATACCATTCTAGCAGATTCTTCCTTCTCCTCCCAAGCCCAAAATTTTGAGGGCTCTGTAGTAGAAATTGGAAACTATTACTTTTATAATAGAACAAGAAGTATCAAGAAAATATTATCCAATAGGAAATGAGTAGAAGACATCCATTCAAAATCATCTATAGGGAGGGTATTAGACTGGAAAGTAGGGCCTGACCATGAAGATATTGTGGTCCAAGCAACTTCAAAACTCAACACTTTCTCATGGTTAAATGACTCATGTATCCTTCATGTAACCAATGCCCTCATCACTTCCAGGAAGAAATTAATTGAATTGGAGATAGAGTTGCAAAGTGTAAAGAAATATTTCACCGTAGATGTCCAGTAAGCTGTAAAATTAGTTGAAAGTCTCAATTCAAAGAGGATGAACAGAGCCCTACAAGCCCAAAGATATCAGATAAATGTAGAATTTTAGAAAAGGATGAAAATCCAATGGGACACCCATAGAAACGAGTTAGTGGTGGAAAAGAAGAAACTCAACACAACCATAGAAGAGACCAGAGCATTTTCATGCACTGTGTAATCTATCAAGGAAAAGGTGTTGGCACTGAGTGAATAATTAGTGATAAGAAAGAATAAGCTCCTCGATTTTGTAAGTAGCATACATCCTAAGTGAGAGGAACAGCTAAGCTTGCAAATCACATTGATAGAGAATCAATAATGGTATGAGGATGCGACCAGACCCTTAGAAGAGATGCTCAATTGGGAGGATATGAACCAACCTCCACCTACCACACTGTCGGTATATTCAAAAAGGAAAATACTTAGATGTTATATTCTCTTTGACACTAGAAATCCTCTCTTCATGAGTGCATGTACCACCCAAGGAGAAATAGCCGACACCTGTGAAAAGTTATGGAGAAATGTAAATGATCTCATGGAAGAGTTAGGGGTATAGCCAATGTAGTCCATCGGTGAAATAATCTTGGTCAATGCCACAATGATTGAGGTGGAGACTCACAAGAAATACATCTAGGCGACCATCCATAATCTATGTCAATTTGAAGAAAAATCAATTAAAGAACACATATTGAAACCCACCCGGATCACCCACAAAATCCAATACTTCGTTAAGAACGCATCAGAAAAGTTATATCAAGAACTATCTGCAAAATTTTGCAATGAATAATCAGTCTTGGAGAATTTCCTATATAATCTAGCCAAACCATGGAAGCTTCGTACTTCAAATACACTCTTCGGCGATGGCAAATCCTTAATCGCCTCTATCTTTTGCGGATCCATCTTCAACTCATTTCCAGCGATAACAAAACCCAAATAAATGAGTTATATTCTCATAAATGACGATTTATTCATATTGATCAGGAATTTCTCTTGTTGTAATCTCCTCATTACTGTAGCTAAATGCTTTAAGTGTTCTACTTCTATCTTGCTGAAAATCAATATATCGTCAAGATATACAATGACGAATTTCCATATGAAATCCTTTAGGACTTCGTTCATCAATATCATGAAAGTATTGGGTGCATTTGTTAATCCAAATGGCATGAAAATCCATTCATACAGCCCCTCATTCGTCTTGAATGTTGTCTTCCATTCATCACCTTCTATCATTCGAATTTGATGATACCCGCTTTTCAAATCAATCTTTGAAAATAACTTTGCTCCGCTCAAGAAATCCATCAATTCGTCGATCCTTGGTAATGGAAATCTGTATATGATGATAATATTATTGATTTCCCTTGATTCTGTACACATTCTCCATCCTCTATCTTTTTTTGGGCTGAGCACTATCGAAACAACGCATGGACTCAAGCTCTCCCGAATCAATCCTTTGTCCATTAAGTCCTGGACCTGTCTCTTAACTTCTTCATTTTACAACGGCGTCAACCTATACATGGCTTGGTTCGGTATCCTGGCTCTAGGTATAAGATCAATATGATGACTTATACTCATGATAGGTGGCAACGAACAAGGTAGTTCGTCCACTACTATATCAGCAAACTCTCCTAGCAACTCCTGGATTTCTTCTGGTAAATCATCTATTCTCGTACTATTCAAAACAATTTTTGGCTTCCTAACCACAATAAATTGTGTGTCTTCCTTCTTCTTAACCTCATTAAGAGGTTTTTTCCCACTCATGAGAAGTACAATGTTGCTCATTTATGTTTTCACTTCTTTATCCTTAATCAGCAACAACATGTGAGTCCTACCATGTTTTTCCAGGGTGTACATGTTCTTTCTCCCATCATGAACCATGTTTATGTCATATTTCCATGGTCTACCCAGCAATAGATGAAAAACATCCATGGGAATGACATCACATAATATTTCATCTCTATATCCTCCTATTTTAAATTCAACAAAACATTGTTTAGTGACATTTACTTGATGTCCTTTTTGTAGCCACGAAACTCTGTATGGGCTTGGATGTGCAACAGTCTCCAGCTCCAACTTTTCTACCATCTCTATAGATATGATATTCTCTATGCTACCACTGTCCACTATGACCTTGCATACCCTATCTTTGGTTTTGCAAGTAGTCTGAAACTGATTGTTTCTTTGGGCTGGGTTCTCTGCCTCCTTCTCTGGCTTCAAGAGAAATTTCCTCATCATTAAGGATATTCCTCCCTCATCATCTTCTGCCTCAACATTCCATCCTTAATCTTCGACAATGTGAGTTTCACCACCATATTTCTTCCTATCTGGACACTCATAGGATTTATGTCCGATTTTTCCACAGATGAAGCATTTCACTTCACCTCCTCTACCTCTTTCTCTTCCTCTGGCTCGAGGAAAAGTATTTCTATCAGCATACTTCCTTCCTTGTGAGCTTCCTTCTCTCTCCGATTGAGTTTGAGGTTTCTTCCCCTCTTCTTTAGGTTTCTGAGTTATGTCTTGGGAAATTGTTTTGCCTCTGGCTTGACTTCTACCTTGGCCTCTTTGACCTTGCTTTCGGCTCAACTTCTCTTCAGCTTTCAGAGCTATCTGATAATCATCTTCCACATTTCGAATGGTAAGCATGCTTATATCATATTGAATGTCATATCGTATACCATTCATGTACCTGGCAACTTTTTCATCATCGCTTTCCCAATGACCTACTCTGATGTTTATCCTATAGAATTCTTCAGTGTATTCCTTCACTGACATCAACTTCTGTCTCAAATTTTGCATCCTCTGAAATAGAGGGATTTGATAATCCCTGGGTATAAATTTGGATTTTATTTTTGCAACCATTCTATCCCAGCTTTTAATTTTCTGCTTACCCTTGTAGTGTCTGTCAGCCTGTAGTTCATCCCACCACAGTGTTGCATGCACTTTAAGTCTAGTAACGGCATGTTTGACTTTCTTGTCTTCCTTGACATTCTCATAGTCAAAGTATTTGTCTAGATCTCTAATTTAGTCTAGAAGTTCTTAAACATCTAAGTTTCCCTCATACACTAGAATGCCCATTTTTTCTCTGGCACCTATCCTTGCAACAACCCTGAATAGGCGTTCATCTGCAGCATCTTTGACTACAACTTCTTCTCCTTCATTTCCAGCTTCATTTTCACTTTTAGCTTCACTGATATCCCCAGCATCAACTGTGCACCTCTGTGTTGTCTCCATAGCATCAAGCCTGGCATGTAACTCATGCATTTCTCTTTCCACTGTTGGATCAGGCACTGACCTGTCTCTTCTTCTCAGCGTCATGGTTGTAAAATTTCCTCTTTTCTCTCTGCTATAGAAAAAAAAGAATTTGTTTTAAGCTCTGATACCACAACTGGCGCAGACCCCCTACCCTCAATAGATATCCACATAGGATATTTACTAAAACCATGCCAAGGGTTAATTAACCCTTTGTATAAGCAATAGAGGACTTCAGGTTTCGGGAGTTGGAGAGTCCTGATGTATTTTCACAGCTCTTGGCAAATGATGAAGTGTGAAAACCTTGTTTAAGCCACGAAATATTTTGGGCTTCATGAGTTGGAGGTTCTTGACACAATTCCACAACTCTTTGCAATCGCCGAAGCCTAAAATGTCAACGAAGGTTGAATCATCCAATGCGTCGAGCATACGCCACCTGTTACCCACTAGTTTTGGCTTTCGGGACTTCGAGCGAACAACCTACAGTTGTTCCTCTTCCCTTATGATTCCCCAAACTCCAAAAATTTTCCTTTGGAAAGATCGACAACTGTGAGCCTCCCTCGATCCAATGGCTCAGACCTTTTCGGGATTCCACGTACCAAGAGTTTGAAACTCTCGACTCCAAAATCTCTGCCTCCTCTACTTCCCAAACCCCAAAATGCCGAAATGATGAAATATGCCTAACGGCTCCGATCTTTCAAGATTTAGCAAACCAGGGGATTGAAACTTTCGATTCCAAAATTACTTGTTGCCTCTACTTCCTGGACCCCAAAATGCCAAAATGCTGAAATTCCACTCCAAAGACACATTGCATTTCACAACTTTAGGGTTTTCAACGTAAAGTGCCCTGGCTCCCTGTCATTAGAATTTATGAAATATCGAACCCCGAAATGTCAAAATTCTGAAATAAACCTAATGGCCTCCATGGCTTCTCATCCAACGACCACCACTCCTCCTGATATTTTGAATGACAAAAGACACTCGACCTTAACCTTCTCATAGATCTGAAAGATCCAACGGTCCATGATATTTTCGGCACTTCTTCCATGAAGAAAATTCACCATTCATTCACTCTTCTTCAAGGATCTCTGGCCAAAATGACTTGGTGTCCTTCCTCCTGAACTTGACTTCTGCGAGATGATTTCAATATCTGCCTCCCTTTGAACACTTCAAAGGTTCTATCCCTCCTAATCTCTCACTTGCAAACTCAGGCCTCCAAAAGGAATCCTACTTGCACTCCTTGCAACAACTTTCAAATAACCTCTAGTTATTTGAGTCTTCAACCTTGTGCACTTTTTTTGCAACAGTAGCCCTTCAACCTTCACCTTAGTTGATAAGTTCTAAGGCTTCAACCAGCCTATGCACACCTTTCACAACTCTGTATCTCACCTGCACTTTTGTTGGTTATGAGAAAAATGATATCTCTCCTGAGCTTTCTGAGATAAAACTCAGATCCTCGTCAATGCACACCTTGCGAACGTTCTTTGCACTCTTTGTAGGAATTCTCACGAAGAGAAACAATTGAAAGTCACCCTTCTCCTCTCTCTAACTTCATACATTCAACATGAAATCACACACACAACACAACATTGAGATAAATGCATAACAGGGAAACAAATCAACTGTAAACATACCATTCAACAAGTGTAAACAGTAATCATCATAACACCATGAAAATTGAGTCAAAGCTTTATATATTAACTCAAGTGCTCTTGTACATGGGTTCTCCTCTACAGTTCTCTGCTACAGCTCTACAGCTTATGAATTCTCTAAAATCATAATGTTCTAGTTACAATGATATAAGGGTGAGGGTGTTTATATCCATTTTCCCTCCTATGCTTCTAAACTGTCTAATCTATTAAATCAAATCTACCTACTTTCATTAAACAGACTTAAATGCCTATTACATTTGACAGATGAGAATAATTTATACAGATATGTTCATATCTCCAAGACATAAATGTAAGTACGCTTCTCCTAGCTATTACATTAATGCTTCAGATTTCAAAATTCAAAACGTTATTATAAAAACATGTCCTTTTTGCATCTACGCATTCAATTGTTCCTTTGACTAGGTGTGTGCTTTGGCTTTCTATGATGCTCCTGCATCAGGCCTTATTGCAGGGGTTAAGAAAAGAAGTAGACTTCAAAGTTGATAAAATTAAGGTATTTGGTGATTCTGAAATTATCGTAAAATAGGTAAGGAACACCACTCATGTTCTTTCAAGCCATCTAAAAAACTATCAACTCTAGGTTTGGGAGCTAATCAAATATTTTTTTGCATTTAATATTAGTTTGGTTCCGTGTTCACTAAATTGTGATGTTGATTTGCTAGCTAATGTAGCATCCAAGTTAATACCCTTTGATATATTGATGCTTGACACTTTTTCTATTGAAATTTTATACAAGACTTCAATTCTTGACAAAATTGCCAATTGGGGAGTCTTTGATGATGACCAACAGTTGATAAATTTCTTACATCTCAAATATGCTTTCAAAGACTCTATCATCAATGAAATTCAAAACAACCAGCTGGTGAATTCAAATGTTTCCATCCTGAATCAATCGAATATCACATTAGGTTCAACTATTTATATCCCAAGGAACGTAGTGAGGTTGGAAAAACTCTACAATATCCAAGACAAGTTTAAGAAAGTCATCAATTGTGAAACCAACAATTCATCCATGCAGTTCGAGGTGGTGAATTTGGGGATGAATACCGTGCCTCAAAACATTAATATGGGAAATAATTGTTCTCTTGAAGAAAATCAATCTTACATCAAATTATTCTATGAATATAAAGACATCATTTCCTTGACCTACGAGGATCTCAATAAGTATGAAACCAAGATCATACAACACATAATTCCCATGAAGCCCATGAAAAAACTGTTTCAACAAAAGATGAGGAAGATGCACCCCATCTTGAAGCCTCGGGTCAAAGAAGAATTGAATACGTTGCTAGCGGCCAAGATCATTTTCCCAGTAAGAAATACGCAGTGGATATCCAACTTAGTGCAAGTAAGGAAAAATAATGGGTATATAAAGCTTTGTATTGATTTCATAAACTTGAACAGAGCCTCAGAGAAGGATAATTACCATGTGCCCCCGATGGAACAAATCTTGTAGTGTGTGTCCGACTCTGAGATGCTTTCCCTTATAGATGGTTTTTTGGGTTATAACCAGGTCTTAGTGTCCCATGACATTCAACTAAAAACAACTTTTCAGACAAAGTGGGGAACATATGGTTACATGAAGATGTCATTTTGTCTCATCAATGTTGTAGCAACACTCCCGAGGGCCATGGAAATTTCATTGGGAGTTCTACTTGGAGAATGTACAGTGGTGTATCTGGATGATGTTACAATTTTTTCAAGGGATACAAAATATCATATAACTCATTTGAAGAAAGTATTCAATAGATGAAAAAGGTATGGAATATCTCTCAATCCTAAGAAATATGTTTTTGTTGGTGATGAAGGCAAATTGTTAAGCTTCATTGTTTCCAAGCATGGTATGAGAATTGAACCTAAAGGAACTAAATAAATTGTAAAGATTCCCCCCATCAAAACAAGAAATACATGCATTCGTTCCTAGGAAGGATCAATTTTGTAAGACAATTCATCCCTATTTTTTCTGAAATAGTGAAACCTATGCAAGACATGATAAAAAATAATGTCAAATTCAAAAGGGGACCCAAAGAAAAAGAATATTTCAATAAGATCAAAATAGAAATAGCACAAGCTCCCATGTTTTTATTCCCATAATTTAGTCGAGATTTCATCCTCTACACCTTCGCTTCATATATCGCATTTGTGACTATTTTAACACAAAATAACCAAGAAGGAGGTGAATTCCCTATAGATTTCATGAGTTATGACTTACAAGGAGTAGAGATTAACTACCCTGAAGTGGAAAAACAAGTCTACGTTGTATTTAAAGTTTTCAAACACTTTGTGACGTTCTTACTCAAATCTAAGAGAAAAGTCAGTGTCCCTTACCTCACTTTTAGGAATCTACTAGTACATAAAAACTTAGCAGAAAAAATATCTAACTAGATTACAACTCTACAGGAATATGACATAGAAATTAATCCTACGAAAATTGTCAAAGGCCAAGGGCTATGCAAACTGGTCTCAAAATCATTGAGGGATGAATCACATGAAAATGCATTGTATCAATATAAGGAATTATATAGAAGAGAGATGGATTACATTCTGGTCAACTCAGAACAATGGTTTTTCAAAATTAAATATTACTTAACACACATATCAGCCCCATATTATCTAGATCCCAAGAAGGAAATGACCCTTGGGCTCAAGTCCACTCAATATGATATCATCCAAGGAATCCTATGTAGAAATATTTATGATGGTGTTTTCATGAGATGTTTGGAGAAAGGGGGTGCATGAAAGGTCTCATCCGAACTCCATGATGTAACATTCAGTGGACACTACGGTGGAGACACCATTGCTCAAAAAATCCTCAGATCCAAATACCATTGGACCAATTTATTCAAGGACTCTCATTCATATGCAAGGAAATCCTAGTAGTGTCAGATGTCATCCAGAAGAGAAACACAATTTCCTTCCCTTTACAGTCTATCATCATTGAATTCCCTTTTCAATAGTGGGGGTTGGACGTGATCGGTGAGGTCAACCCCAACTCATCTCAGTTGCATAAATACATCTTAACAACTACCAAATTGATTATTTCACCATATGGAGCGAAGCACTCCCCTTGCAGACCATTAATGAAACTCAGGTGACTTTGTTCCTTGAATCCCATTTCATCACCAGGTTTGGAATTCCTGACTCGTTAGTATTTGATAATGCTAAGTATTTTTATTCTCTTAAACCAACTGAGTTCAATATTGAATGAAACATTAAAGTTAAGTATTCAACAAATTACTACCCAAAAGGAAATAGTTTGGTAGAGTCGACTAATAATAACCTTATCAAAATCCTCGAGAAAACTATCAACGACAATTAAAGAAATTGGCACCTCGCTCTTCATAATGCTCTATGGGCTGATAGAGTAACTCCCAAGTCATCCATTGGTAACTCCCCTTTATTCCTAGTCTATGAACAAGAAGCCATTGTGCCGACCCATACTTTCCTACCTTCCTTACAATTGGCCCAATCTGCCTAAGATGAAGCTTTCCCAGTAATGCAAGAAAGGTTAACATGTTGTCAAAACTTGAAGAAGAAAGGTAAAAAGCTAAAATGAACCAGAGACACCATCAATAAATCATTGAAAAATGGTTTGAAAATCAGTTGTGGGAAAAAACTTTCAAGAAGGAGACCTCATTTTCAAATGGGACAAATCTAACGAGCTTAAAGGAAAACACACCAAATTCCAAAAAATGTGATTAGAACCCTATCTGATTCACCATAAATTAGGTCCTGGGACTTTCAGACTTAAAACATTACAAGAAGATGAGGAGGATCTCCCTGTCAATGGCCAAATCCTCAAAAAATATTTCTCCTTTTCACTGATGGTGATGTATCTTTGTACACATTAGTTTTTCTCTTCTTCTTTTCTTTTCATTTTCTACTGATGTTTCAATTCAAGAGTCCCACATTTCCCCTTGTATCCTCTTTTTCTATGACATTTATTGAACTTGTTTTTTCTTTTTTCACTTTTCATTTTAGAATAAATCATTGTCTATTTTATCAGACCATGTTTATTTTTTCGCAATAGTAACCCGAGACTACTAGACCTGTATAAGTTATTTTTTCTTTGAGTGCCTTTCCATATCGAAGTGGTCGATCCTTTCTCAAATCATATTTTACCTTCATGAACAATGATCGCACTGAAAATAGGAACTCGTTCATCTTTACCCAAAGAAAACTTCTGACCTGCAAATTACATACCTTTCGATGGCTTCCATCCATTATCCTCTCTTATGTGACCACCCTCATGGCTTGCTAGTGTTTCATTCAAGGTTTCTGAAATGTCCTGAATACAATGTCTTCCACATAAATCCAATGTATCTTCCCATTAATCCCCAATTATAGAATGCATCAATGATTTTTGTTTACAGATCCACAAGAATAAATTTTCGACTTAGACTAGCAAATAAAAGTAACTCTCGTATCATCCCTCTTCCTACTTATCTTCACCTATGTTGCATCAACAATATATAAATTTTATATCTAAAAGGTGGATACAAAAAACATAATCCGAAGGAAGTTGAAAACACTACTAAAAGTGTGGGAAGTACAAGTAAACCTGTCAGGGCTATGGATGCTCACTGACAGTGGGGCCATGCTTGTATGATACCAAGGCATCTTTTTTGGGGCTATGGGCGCTCGCTGGAAGTGAAGAAATATTGGGAAAGAGAGATGAGGAAAACACTTCAGTGTATAACAGTTGATGAACATTACTTTGTGGTGTCAACCTCAATTTTTCACTGTAGATGTATGAAGTTTCCAATTAACACTAACTCGAATTATGTGGAAGATCACTGGTAGTAGGCTTTACCTATATCCTTCCCTTAGTCCAATGCATCTGGGGTCCTTAAGTTGAATAACTAAATGGACTATTAAAAGGTAATTTATCTTTAACTCTGGTTTAAGTCTCTCTTTTTGAACTCAGATATAACTAGTTCTTCGCAGTAAGTCGCCATTTGTTGTGGCTCACCTCCCACAACAACCCATTCTTTTAAAAAAAATTATGGGTAACCCTCTTATTTTCCATGAATATTTTCTCCCCTATAAGGCATACATTAATACTTCACTAAGGAAATTTGAACTTAATTCATAACTGATTCAGAATCATTTTTGTTTAAGTGTTTCAATCCACACATCATCCAAAACTCTGATCATCGCACTCTGATAACTCCAGCACATCCACCACACTCCCTTCATGGAACCCCATGGATTATTGCATTAAAAACAAACCTTTCTCACCTCCCCGATTCAGTACAACCTATGAAACTACCACCTCCCCAAATGACATCCCAATATTGGACCCCTAATTTCCCGATTTATTGATTTTCAATAAGTTTCCTTTATTTCTTTCGGGACCCACCACTTTCTCTAATGGTATCGAATGAATATGCCTCTAATACCATTATTGTTGGGATCAAGGTCATGCCCCATCCTCTGTAACTTCGAAGTTGAAACTTTGATATCCTTCTTGATCCTTTCCACATACTTGTCCGACACATTCTCCCAGGCTTAAAGAATATTATTTCGATATCGTCTTCGTCGAAGCTCAAACATCTCCTCATCCTCTAAAACTCCATTGTATTTGTTCTAAAGTATTACGAGAAATACACTTAGCATGTATTTCTATAAAGTGAAATATTCTTGCGATACCTATTCTTCGATGTTTAGTTTGAACCTCACCAATACTATCTTCGACGCCAATATCTCGATGGGTCCCACCTCCCCCCATAATGTTGTATATGGGTCAGGTCGACATGCTTTTCTAAATATGAGAGAATATTTTTTCGATACCCTTCTCTTTAGAGATCAAATTAGTCATGAATTAGTCTGCGATCACTCCCTCTTTGAATGCACAATCTTCCAATAAAGGTCTTATTTTAATCCCAACCTGGCATCACCTCCGTTACATGAATCCATGCATCCATCAAAATTTAATGAGCACTAATGACAAAGATAATGGGAATTAACAACAAAGGTTAAGACCATATCTAGAAATATTTGCATACACACCTAAGTTATGGCACATCTATGTTAGTTTAATGTGTGTTATGAGATATAAAAATCTTGTATTCAGACACATATTACGTTGTAATTTTGTGAAGCATCTCTTCTTTCTTGAATCCTTTTCTGTTTTACTGAGTGCTACTACACAGATACTGCAATCGCTTGATTAAAGGTAACCCATTTTTTGTTGTTTAAACATTCTTTTTTTGTTACAGTTAATTCACTCTATTTAATTAATATGATACTCATTTTAACATTCTATTACATGAAAATTTGGTAATCAATCATGGAAAGATAGAACCCCAAAAGGCCAAAGGGCTTGGTGTACTTCTAGACGGTTGCAGGGCCTGAACCATCATCCTGGCTAGTTGAAGCTTTGGTGATCAATATTAATCATCACACTAGAAAAGACCATGGCCCCAGGTATGAATAAATCTACAAGATCTTAAATTCCACAAGTTTACCCGTAGGTGACGAGAACTTGGAAGTGTACCAAAATATCCTGAGAAGAGATATCCATCTAGTAACCACCTGACCACTACTTTTCCCTTCCAACAAGGAAGCACAATGGTGCCTCAGACAATTTTATGCCACTACAATGTTCGTCTTGAGAAAATAAGGGAAGGAGGTAGCATCCCTCAGACATGAAGACATCAACTCCATATATCATCTTCCCATTCCCACTTGCTCTCTAAATGAACCATTATTAAAAGGGTTTACCTAAGAAATCAAAGGACCAACAAAGAAGATGAATCACTGGTGGGTAGATGAAGATGAAACCCTCAAACAGGGATAGAAATCAGTTCCTACCCATAGGCTCAAAAATACCTACAAGTTGTTGGTTGCCATGCTCTGTCGCCTATATGGAGAAGAAAAGAGTATTCATTTTCAAATTGATTGGCTACTTTGGCACACACCATCGTTAAGACGAGACAAATATTCAATTTGGAAGACATCCTTGTTTTCAACATATGTCTATACATGAAGAATATTTCAATTATGAAGAAACCTTATTTTTATATGTTGGCCTACATGATCGATTCCATTTTCTCCTTTGTACCATTTCCCGAACTAGGGTGGAACTGGGACCAAAATCAACCTCCCATCCATGTATATTTCTCTAAATTATGAAGCATTAATTATAGACAACACTTTTATGATATATGCAATATATTTATTTCTCCTCTCTACTATGTCTTATTTGGTTTCCCAAGACACAGAATCTCCTTCGAAGCCATGAATGGGATGAAAGGGGTAGCCGACTAGTTCCTCTATAAATATTACTCATATATCAGGGTGTATGGCACCATATGAGCCCCACACATTTTACCATACTGTGTCCCAGACCATTTGTTGATAAGGTAAATTGCATACCAAACCATGGGGTTAGGGGTTACTACATTATTGTAAACCAACAACAAAAAACTTTGGCCAGTTTTCCCTATTCACATTGGAAATTACACTATTTCCAATAGCCAACATGCAACAAATGAATCATAAGCCCTACAAGATATAATCATATTCTTGGGAAATCCTAAAGACCATGATCCTCATAAGTTGGTGATAAACCATGCCAGGTATGTTGGTCTCACCCATCCCAATATCCATGTTGTCAATTTCGAGGAATATAAGTTTAAGACAACTCTCTCTTATGATGAAATTCTACACTAGTTTCCCCATGATGCTGCCAAAAAGGAGCTTAAACTTGAACAAGAATAGATCAAGAGGGAAACACTAAACTAGTTCCATAGGTTACTTCTGAGTGAACAAGATACTGAAGTCACCAAATAACAGGAGAAAACCAAGAAAGAAGAGAATATTGAACAAAAAAGGCTCCAATCTTAGCAAGATTATCAGAAAAGACAAACTGAGGAGAAGTAAAAAAAATAACATGAGTGCATGGCACATCAGATTGCACTCCAAAATAAAAAAGAAAAAGAATCCAAAACGTTTGCTAAAAAAGAAAAATCAAAGAGGTTAGATGATGAAGTACAAGCTAAGAAATTAGTTGATGAGGAAGAGAAAAAATGATTAGTCGATGAGGCTGAATCTAAGAAGAAAGAAGATGAGCTATTGAAGCATAGTTCAAGCCATACGTCTATCACACCATCGAAACCCAACATGAGAATGTTTAATGTATATCCTCTAGAATACACTCCCATGAATACCATTCCAAGAGATTCCTCCTTCTCCTCCCACGCCCTAAATTTTGAGGGCTCTGTAGTAGCCATTGGAGACTACTACTTTGATAACAAAATAACAAGTATCGAGAAAATATCAGCCAAGAGGAAAATAGGAGAACACACCATGTAAAAATTATCTATAGGGAGGGTATTAGAGAAGAAAGTAGGGCCCAACCCTGAAGAGAATGTGGTCCAAGAAGCTTCAACACTCAAATCTTTCACATGGTTAAATGCCTCATCTATCCTTGAGGTATCCAATGCCCTGAGCACTTCTAGGAACAAAGTATTTGAATTGGAGAAAAAGTTGCAAAGTGTGAAGAACAAGTTCACCATAGATGTGCAGGAAGTTGTAAAACCAACTAAAAGTATCAATTTAGAGAAGATGAACATAGTCCTACAAGCCCAAGGAGACCAGATGAATGTAGAATTTGAGAAAAGGATGAAAATACAACATGACACCCATATAAATGAGTTAGTGATGGAAAATATGAAACTCAACAAAACCATAGAAGAGATCAAAGCATCAACATTCACTGTGGAATCTATCAAGGCACAGGAACTGGCACTGAGTGAAGAATTAGTGACATGAAAGAATGAGCTCCTCGATTTGCTAAGCAGCATACATCCTGAGTGAGAGGAACAACTCAGGCTGTAAAGCACATTAATACAGAATCAATAAAGTTATCAGGAAGCGAGCGGAGCCTTAAAAGAGATGCTTAGTTGGTAGAATATGCACCAACATCCACCTAACACACTGTCAGTATATTTGAAGAGGGAAATACTTAGATGCCAGATGATCTTTGACACTAGAAAACCTCTCTTCATGAGTGCACACACCACCCAAGGAGAAACAACTGACACCTGTGAAAAGTTATGGAGAAATGAAAATTATCTCGTGGAAGATTCAGGGGTACAACCAATGCAGTACATCGATGAAATACTATCGTTCAACGCCATAATGGTTGAGGTGGAGAATCACAAGAAATCCAACCAAGAAACCATCTAGAATCTATGTCAATTTGAATAAAAAACAATTAAAGAACACCTGTTGAAACTTGCCCGACTCACCCACAAAATCCAATCCTTCGTCAAGAACGCATCGAAACAGTTGTATCAAGAAGTATTCTCAAAACTTTAAAATGGAGAATTGGTCTTGGAGAGATTGCAATCAAGAAACCTTTAGAGCATATTAAGAGATCATTCCATTTGGAAAAAATACCAAGATCAAATCTAGGAACATGGCAGTTCATGGTTACAAATTCCATAGTTCTTTCCAGATGTTGCCTTCTTCGGTTATTGTAATCTCAATTTTGAAATCAGAATATGAAGAGTCCCTTTTTGTAAAATTTCCCTAATCTCGTGATTTCAAAAAGAGAACAATTGTAAACATTCAATCCTCACTATAAACAAGGGGGATTGCCCATTTGAAAGAGATTTTGGTTTTCAGAATGTTGCAAGACAATATTTATACTGCAAGTTAATTTGAACCGAGAGACATTATAGTTGGAGATTATGGTGTTGATGTTCATGAATGTGACTATTCTATTTATGTATGTCTCTTACTGTAGTTTGTGAATATTGATTGATGAATTACTTCTAAATCAATGCTTGCAATTTACAATTACCATGATTTTTAGAATGAGTACAACGATAGCATAATATAGTTAATTAATCAATATCTTGATTCTAACACAATGTGTTTTTGAACTTGTATATTAATTATGTTATGAATTTATTCTATGCAAGTAATACATATATTTTCACTGTATTCATTTTTTGTTAGTTTTGTCCTAATTAGGATAGGTTAGTATAGAATTAGTTAGAGACTGCATCTTAGAATAATAATCATACATCTTATCTTAACTTTAATTAGTTGGAATTTTTAATATTTTTAATTCATCTAAGAACCTTCGGTTCTAATATTCATATTTAGCTAGTATGGTAACCAGGCCAAAAAAAAAGCGGAAGTACTAATCCAAACAAGAGTGGGTCTAATCGGGACTTGACATCAGGAATTTTTCCCTCATCTGATTGAGTAGGTCAAAATGGCTTGTCAACACTACTGAAATGGATCGAGAAAATATTCAGAAAGAGGAAGAAGAATATAGGACTTGAGGATAGAATATTTATAAACCTTGTTGAAAAAATGCAAAGAAAGACTCGAGGCTCAAGAACGTGAAAAGAAACAAAAAGAGGAAGAAATAGGAAGGAAGGTTGAGGAAGCCGAAAAGAGATATCATCATAGAACGAAGGTCGAGGACGAGAAAGGAAAGACTGAGATAGAAGAGAACAAAAGAAAAGATCCACCCCCTAGAGAAAATAACAGGGAAAGTTCAAATGATAGAGATTAAGAAGAATGAATCAATGGGAATAACCGAAATAGAATAAGAAAGAAAAAAGAAAGAAGATGAGGAGAAATGAAATTTTTCCAAATCCTATGAGAAATGTCTCAAGAAAGATAACACATTTGTGACCATAAACCCTACCACAAGCATCCTCAATGTTCCTCTGGAAGAGTCCACTCTTCTATTAGCCATCGCAGGGAGTCTTTTAGTCACATCTACAAGTATTTGGATTGAAGGTGCAGTTGTAGTTGTAGGTGACTATTACTATAGCCACAAAACTAAGGCCATTGAAATAAGGACAATCGAGAGGAAGAGAGAAGGAGTTGATGTTAGTCATGGGATAACTGAATGGGTTATCAAGTGGAAAGCAGGACTAGAACCCAAAGATAACGTGTGACATGCAACCTCATCACTCAATGCTTTTATTGATGTTAATGTTATGTTGATCTATGAAGTAACAATAGCCCTAGACATAAAAAAAAAAAAAATAGTGGAGCTTGAAGCTTCCATTAATACAATCAATGAATATGCATCTAGTGAATTCAAGAAAGAGGCCACAATAGGAAAATAGTCACACAAAGAAGATCTAGAGAAATAATTGAGGCTTGAAGAAAAGGACATGACATTAGAATTTGAGAAAAGGATCAATCTAAACCAAAAGATGCACCAGGAAGAAACATAAAAACTTAAACCTATGCATGATCAAGAAGTTGCAAAGTTTAAGGGGGGGAAATTAGAAACTAGTGCATATAATGAAAAGATAGAAGAACAAGTCAGAAAATTGCAGCAAGACAACATATTATGTCAAAGGCAATAAGGGAAAATAAGAAAAAAATAGTAACATTAGAGGTAATATGAGAATAGGCCATCAGAGAAAATGAAATACTGACAAATATGCAAAAAAAAATATTTCTCTTACTGCACAACCTCCAAAATAATTGGTCACACCACATGAAATTAGTTCAACAAATGAATGCCATGAAAGGAAAATATCAGAAGGTTCAAAATGCATATGACCATATCATCCAATG